>CAKAOJ020000221.1:602500-622500 GCA_916701645.2 Sebastolobus alascanus | reverse complement strand
ACCATATTCTTAATTTTATGTATTTATTTATTTATTTATTCTATTTAATTTTTTAATTTCTTAATTTCTTTATATTTTCATTGTAAATATATATATCCATTTTAACTTTATGTCTATTTATTTACTTTCAGGTAATTGTGATCATAATTATTATTTTATACATATTTTATATATATTTTTTATGCCTTATGTTCAGTTTGGGGGAAGGTTCTGTGTTCTATGTAAAATCTTTTAAATGCATAAAATAAATAAATAAATATAATATATGTTTTTGGAATAATTGATAATTGTGACCTCTGAGTGAATTATTCTGTTTTTAGATGTTGTTTCTTGAAATGATTCATAACTGTTGAGCGTCATGATGACGTCATGATGACGTCACCCAGGTAGCTCCAGGTCAGGTGATGAGTGTCACGTGAGGCAGCGGCCGGAAGCAGACAGATTCTGACCGTGTAGCCGTGCACGTGTCGGCGTGAGAGCGTGACAGGAGGATTATCGATCTCTTGTATTGATCTACATGATTCTGAGGTGACAGATCAATGAATGGATCAACAGAACCGAACCGGACCGGACCGGACCGGACCTCGGTTTGTTTACAACAAAGAGAACACGTCCGGAACCAGTTCGGCCTCACTGGTCTGTAGATATAGATATCATAGATATGATAGATATGATCGATATAGAGATATGTGATAGATCTCAGTGATAAACTGACTTCATTTGAACTCGTTGGGATCGATCAGAAACAGCTGATCGATCAGAAACAGCTGATCGACTGGACTTCGTTGGATTTCTGTGGATTTGGATTACAGCAACAGGAACCACCAGAACCAGAACCAGTGTCACTCTGCGGAGCAGCAGTGAATGGACGGAGGTATTTAACCCTTTAGTTCTTTATTTGTGTATAAAATGAAACATAAGAGAAGAGATAAACAATAAAATAAATATTATATATAATATTATATGAACCCTCTGATATTGAGATTAAACACAGCTGTATTATAATTTACAGACAGACATAAATATGTTGATTTAAAAGAATACTATTTTAAAACAAGAAACGCTGGAGATAAAAAGACAGGAAGGAAATAAATAAAAATAATTATATAAAACCAACAGCATAACAATATATATTATAAATTAATATATAACAATAACAGATATTTGTTCTGCTTTCATACACTGAGTTAATCTCTTTCATATAAAACTGGACTCTGTTAGAGAAGTTCTCTTTTAAAAACCAGGACAGCTGTTCTATACAACTGGACCTCAGAACCAGAACCAGAACCTGATTCAGATCAGCTCCGGCTCCTCATATGTTTTCTGTCTTTATTAACAACACAGCTGTAAATATAAATATATAAAGTCATGTGATACTTGCTGATGTTCCCTGAAGCTAATAGTCGAGCTAAACAACCAGTCTGACTAATCGATAACAGATATTTAGAGCCAACTAACCAAATAATACTTGTTTTATTTTTGGCATGTTTAATAATAGAACGCGGTCACATATTACACTTTCCAACACAAAGTTCAAAGTTCAAAATGTTCACTTGCTGTCTAATATATCCCCCCCACTGCCAGGTGCCATGGTAACGAGATCATCAGTGTTATTCACTTCACCTGTCTTAATGTTGTGGCTGAATGAGTCGAGGCCGACAGACACAACTGAACATATTTACAGTGAAGTGATGGTTAATGTTGTGTCTTCAGACTGAATGTAGAAAAGAAAGATGAATGTGAGGGTTCAATGATCCTCTGGATGATTTCTAACTGTGGTCATAATCTGGAGGATTATTTTATTAGATCTCCCACCTCCTCCCACCTCCTTCCACCTCCTCCCACCTCCTCTGCACCAACACATCCGGCTGCTTTTGTTTTTCTCTCAGATGAAGGAAAAAAAACAAACAAATTACACAAAAGCAATTAGAGTGATTAGTTTCCATCATCAGCAGGACGCCGCGGTGTGTTTACATCAGATATAATAGAGGGAGAACAGCTGGAGAACATCTGTGTTGGTACATGTTGACAGTTAGTCGAGCAGCTGCACTAAAATACCAGATTGATCCCGTTGACTTCCTGTGAGTCCTCGATGCTGTAGTCACAAACGTTAATGTAGCCGCCATCACGGCGCCGCCGGCAGCACGGTTAATCACTTCACTTCAACACCAGTCAGCGTCTGGACGTCTCGGCGTCTGGACGTCCCGGCGTCTGGACGTCAGCGTCCGGACGTCAGTCTGATGATCCCAGAGATGAAGGAATAAACTGTTTCAGTTTTTAGTCTTTTGAAAAACATGTTTATGAGTTTTTGTCACATTATTGTTCGTCTTTCTTTGTTTTAGTCGACAGAGATGTTTTAAAGGTTTGATTTTTAATTGGATGTATTCAAAGCACCTACAGTTACCATGGTTACAGGTGTTGAGGTTAGTGAAAGGCTGTAGTTCACGTCCCAGTCATCATAGTAATAACCATGTCTATGTTTTTATCTAAATAGAAGAAGGCTTTTTGTCCATCTAACAGATACAGCTCTAAGAGGACTGATTAGTGAATATTAGCAGTTGGTTGGTGGAGCTCTAAGAGGACTGATTAGTGAATATTAGTAGCTGGTTGGTGGAGCTCTAAGAGGACTGATTAGTGAATATCAGTAGTTGGTTGGTGGAGCTCTAAGAGGACTGATTAGTGAATATTAGTAGTTGGTTGGTGGAGCTTTAAGAGGACTGATTAGTGAATATTAGTAGTTGGTTGGTGGAGCTTTAAGAGGACTGATTAGTGAATATTATTAGCAGGTTGGTGGAGCTTTAAGAGGACTGATTAGTGAATATTAGTAGCTGGTTGGTGGAGCTCTAAGAGGACTGATTAGTGAATATTAGTAGCTGTTGGTGGAGCTCTAAGAGGACTGATTAGTGAATATTAGTAGCTGTTGGTGGAGCTTTAAGAGGACTGATTAGTGAATATTAGTAGTTGGTTGGTGGAGCTTTAAGAGGACTGATTAGTGAATATTAGTAGCTGGTTGGTGGAGCTCTAAGAGGACTGATTAGTGAATATTAGTAGCTGGTTGGTGGAGCTCTAAGAGGACTGATTAGTGAATATTAGTAGCTGGTTGGTGGAGCTCTAAGAGGACTGATTAGTGAATATTAGCAGTTGGTTGGTGGAGCTCTAAGAGGACTGATTAGTGAATATTAGTAGCTGGTTGGTGGAGCTCTAAGAGGACTGATTAGTGAATATTAGCAGTTGGTTGGTGGAGCTCTAAGAGGACTGATTAGTGAATATTAGTAGCAGCTGGTTGGTGGAGCTCTAAGAGGACTGATTAGTGAATATTAGTAGCTGGTTGGTGGAGCTCTAAGAGGACTGATTAGTGAATATTAGTAGCTGGTTGGTGGAGCTCTAAGAGGACTAACATTAAATAAAGCTTCTATCTGCATCGACCGGCGTCTCAACCTGCCTGAATGTCATCACGCTCTCAGTGGCGTCCGTTCTACCTCCTGCTGATATCTGTGAGCTCGCTGCACATCAACCACTGAGCCTGCTGTCGTCTCCACACACACACACAGCCAATCACAACATCACTCCATGTGTTCCGCCACGTTTCCGTGCACACACACATTGCGCTCGACTCTGATACGTGTTCGCTGTGTGTGTGCGGTCAGCGCCTCAGATACAGGCGGTGTGACCGAGCTGAAATGACAGCGGCTGGCTGCCGGCCCGCCGACCGAACTCGTGAAGCGACCGGCGCTGAATAGCAAAGAGCGGCTCCCACTGTGGTAAACACCGGGGCGCGGGGGGGGCGCGGGGGGGCCGTGACGGCACCGCCGCTATAAACACATCAGCTCTCAGATGCTAAACGTCAGCAGAGAGGAGATAATCACAGGCAGAAGGTAGGAGAGGAGAGAATCTGGAGAGGGTGAAGAGTAGGGCAGTGGAGCGAGGAAGAGGAGTCAGTCAGTGGGAACGTAGTGATGCTGAGAGGAAGCTGTAATAACCTCACAGCAGGACGCGGAGAGAGGCCGCCACGGCTCAGCCTCCATACTGCTCTCTGTGAGGCCGAACACAGGAAGACATCAGCACGCTTCAACTCACTGCACTGCACTTCATGTTGCTACGCTTCTGTATACTTGTCAGTATAAGCCAAGTATACTTAGACTTTTCTGTATACTTATCAGTATAAGCCAGGTATACTTTGACTTTTCTGTATACTTGTCGGTAGAAGCCAAGTATACTTAGACTTTTCTGTATACTTGTCGATATAAGCCAAGTATACTAATAGTACACTTGAATAAACTTCCTTTTTGTAAGGGTTAGTTGAACTTGAGTAAATGGGCTTACTTACCTCCCACCACTGTGTATTAGTACTTTAACTACGGTCTGAATACCACTGATTAATGTACTTCCTCTACAACATGCAGCAGTATTTAAAGTGTGTCTCTCATCATTTATTTTAGTTAGTGTGTTTTTATTTATCCCAACAGGGTGAAATGATCCATAACTGAAACGACGTCGGCACCCTGCGGTGCAGCAGACGGTCCTGTGTTACATTAATACTCACCCTCGCTCACTTAAAATGTTAATGAACTCTTTAATTAATGTCTGAACATGAACAACGAGACAGATTCTGTGTAAATATGTCACAAAGTGAATTTAGAGAACATCTGTCCTGATGTGAAACCATCAGAGGGATCGCTGGAGTCATTTCCTGGTAAAACAGACAAACAGCCCAGGGACACCTCCACCTCTCCACCTGACTGTCTGATGGAAGAGGAACAAACAGAAGAGAGTCGGAGTGTTTTCCTCAGAGACCAGATGAGAGAGGAGGATGAAGAGGAGGATGAAGAGGAGGATGAAGAGGAGGAGGATGAGTGATGACAGCTGCTCTGTTCAGGAGGAAGTCCGTCCTTCAACATGTCAAGTGTCCACGATAAAGACTCAACAGCCATATCAGCGGAGAAATAAATGCTTCATTCATTTATTTGTGGGTTTGTTCAGCAATTTAAAATATTTATATTTGTCTTCTTGTCATAAATCTCAAAAGATTTGAGTCATTGAGCTCGATTAAAACACATTACTCCATCACCACGAACACCAACTCAGTCTCACAGCAGTTCATGAAATAGTCATGAAATTGAATCTATTTGATTCGTGTACATAGACAAGAATTTCACTTTTTTTTCCTGACGCTCAGCACGACTTTCAGCAACTTATTTTTCGTGCGTTTTCCTATGAATATCCGGCCCAGTCTTTTCAAAATAAAACTCCTTAGTTAGGTTTAGTAAAAGATGGTGGTTTGAGTTAAAATAACTCCTGAAGTGCTGTAACGGAAGTACAGAAGTTAGAACGGTTTGTATGATATCTTAAGAAAAGTTATTCCTCATGTTTTGCGCGTTTTCCTACAAATGTCAAGCGTCAATTTCCGCTCCAGTCTTTTCAAAATAAACTTCCGTCTTCACAGGAAACTACTTAGTTAGGTTTAGGAAAGATCGTAGTTAAGATACGCCACACCAGAAGTGGCGTAACGTAAAAAGTTACGTGACAAATAAATCAATGTTGACTTCTGGCCTCACACGGGGCACCAACATCGGTCTCATGGTGACAGTCTGGTATTTTTAAACCCCCCCCCCCCATCCCCCCCGACCTCCTCCCTACACGCCGCTCTCCGCTCTCTATACTTCCTGGTTCATAATTGCGTGGATTACATATGACTTGATTTCATGCTGATCATCATGAAAACAATGTGAAATTCGTCTCTATGTTCATGAACCAATAGATTAGATTTGGTGGCTCTTTCAGGAGCTGCTGTTCATCCAGCTGTTGTGACATCTGCAGCCAGATTACAGGCGGAGAGACTGACTGATATCAGATATCAGGTATCTAGTAGCTGTTTCTGGTATCACTGATGACTTCAACCTGTGCACGTGTTCTTCCACCACGTTCTTCAGGTCAGCCATCGTTTCACTGACTGTTATATTCATTGGAAGCCACACAAACAGCTGTTAGCACATCTGGCCTTTCAGTGGACGGACGCCCAGCTACAGAGAGATTATTAACATCTACACTGATTATAAACAATCAGGATTTATTCAAACCTCATTTTAAAAATCATATTCATAGGAAATACTGTTTACATTCATCAGAGGGTTATTAGGAATTTATAGAATTAATATCTATTATATAATGTAAATTCAGTTGTAGCCGCTAGTTTTGCTCTAAATTTGGTGAAACACAACAAATCTGTCTCTTGTAAATTACATAAACTATAAATATGTTTTACAGATAGATTTTGAATGCTTTCGATGAGCGACGCCGTCTCCTACAGAATGATGATAATCCCACCCAACTAAACTGCTTCCTCAGATTACGGATTACTTTTAAACACCACAAAACAAAAACGCAACAAAACTACGTGGTTATGTTTCATAAAACATCGGTTTGATTTACAATAAGTATGTTTGTTACGTAACTGAAGTTATTCATGTAACGTTTAACGTAACGTTAAAATGAGTCGACGTTGATTCTGGTTTCTGACGGGAGATGAAAAACCGACTTGAAAACCTCCGTTTGGCCACTACTGCTCCACCGCCCGGCGCTCTTCCTGCAGGCTTCTGGTTAAAACCACCTCACTATATTATTCTAACAAGTTAAAGCAGGTCCGTTTTTATTGGTGTTGGATTTATTTACCAGCGTTCTGTCACCAGTTTGGACTCTTCAGACTTCTCAGCCGTCGTGTTCCAACATAAAGTTTGTTCCCAGTCGGCTGCTGGTATTTACCGTCTGACCGGCGTGGCCCTGAATGCAGCGTTCGTCCCGGAGACATCAGTAATCCGTCCTACAGCTGATTGAATGAAACAACTCACTCTGACTCTGTATCTGAATACCTGGTTCTGGTTCTGCTCTCCATCTCTCCAGCTGAAGTGTTGCTCTGTAATTTGTTTGTTTCTGTGAATGTCAGCTGCTCTCTGATCAGTCTGCCATCTTTAAAAGCTCCGCCTGACAACTAAATGGATGAAAATTGCCTCAGAAGAGGTTTGTTTTGGCTTTTGTTTTGATTTCTGCACAAATTACGTTGCTTTTAGGAAATGGCAGACAGATAGCTGCTGGTCGGGTGAGGCGACCCTCGTTTAAACCCGGGACATCTCCACGCCGCCGCTTTGTCTTTGGCATAATGTCAGCCATTTCCTTCCCTCCGGTCTGCTGATGATAACGCCGCCGCAGAATGTTAACACCTGACACAGACGTCCGTGTTGTTGTTGTATTCGCTCTGCGGACGGTTAGAGCTGTTGATTCTGTCTCAGGATGTTAATCTGCTCAGTCTGTCTCTTCTGCTGAGGTGAATATTTAACTCCAGCTGCAGTGGAAGGTAAACACCTCGCTAAAACGTCTGAAACAGCGTTTATATCTACGTTACTTCAGTCAGACAGCGTTTATAGCAAACAGCTCCCCGTCTCCTATAAATCATGCTGCCACACAACTCAACTGAACTGTGAGTTATGTTTTCGTTGTGGATTACGTTTGATTTTGACGCATCACAAACACGTTTCTAATGACGGTCTGCGTAGGGAGGAGGTCGGGGGGGAAACAGGACGTTCACCAGGAGACCGCTGCTCATGTCCCGGGTCAAACTAAAGGTCAACGTTGATTTATTTTAGGTTATGTATGTACTTAACTTACATCATGTACTTAACTACACAACTGTAGTTACGTAACAAACATACTGACTTTAACCCAAACCATCTTTAAACCTGTCGGGTAGTTTTGTTTCCTAAACCGAAGTGACCGAGCGTCCGAATGTGACGAGTTGGGAATGAGGCTGCGACCCGATCTCACGAGAAGGCGTATAAATACCACGACATTACACGGACATTCTGCGTGTACGCATTTTAACCTTTTCGCATATTTTTTGTACGCCACGCAAACGCCCACAGTTAGGTTTAGCAAAAACGTCACAGTTGGGCTGGAAATAAGTATATAAACTAAGTAAAACACTTATGAAAACAACGTAACATAACTACGGAAAACACGTCACAAACGTCAATAAAAAACACGTGATATCACTAAGGTAACGTACAAAACAAAACACCGTCAACAACGGTAACGACGTGGTGTTAAATAACACGTCATCGTGACAGGCAGACATGACGCGTTATTTATATGTTATTTACTTCCATTGAGATCCGGCTCATCCGGTTGAATGAGGTTCAGTTCTGATCAGACAGAGAAAAACTAAATGTTAATTTTCTTTATCTAAAAGTAAAACGTCTGAGCTACATTAGTCACCGTTTATTTAACTCCTTCCTCTGCAGGTGTCTGTGGGCGATGGATGCTCTTCAAACACGTGTATTTCTATGAGGTATATATATATATATATATATATATATATACACACACATATATATGTATGTATATTAATTCCTGCAGTGGACTGAAGCCAAGCGGCTCCCTTTGATCACATCTCTGGGTAAATACAGCCAGTTTTCAGCCCTCAGCTTCTAAATAAAAAGCTCCAAAGACTCCTTCATGCTTTGAGGCGTGCGAGCGTCTCGGCGAGCGGCGCAGCGTTTTGTTTTGTCATGTCGAGGTCTCTGCATGAGGAGGAAATTGGAAGCAGCACTCTGCTTTCATCTCTCCACCTCCCCACTGACTCAAATTAGGAACACACACTCCCGGTTACCTCCACCCGACTCGCCTTTTCCTCCACGGCGAGTCACGGCGAGCTCCCGGTTTGACCTTAAAGCTCTCCGATGCCTCTGTATACACACGCTCCTAATATAAAGGCCAGTAATAATCAGATAAAAAGCCCTATTTCTGCAGGTTAATGGAGGATGTGTGTGTGTTCCTGTTAAAGGAAGAGACAGGAGGATTTAGAGGGAGGCGTTCCTCGGCTCATAAAAGCAGAACTCGAGGCGACACGCAGCAAACAAAGAAGAATCCCTCCCATCCGAGAGACGACACTGAGCAGGAATCAAAGAACAAAACAAAGGAGGCGACAACCTGCGGAATTTTAATAGGATTTGAGTCAGCAGCTTTTTACTTTAACTCTTCTCTGTCTCCGTGTCACACTGATACGGCGAGGAAGGCGAGGGAGGTCGTCCTGCACGTCTGTTATTTTACTATATTTATACCGTACTGTTTATTCAACCCGGTCTCACAGGAAGGCGTAGAAATACCACGACATTACACCGACATTCTGCGTATCATGAGTACGCTACTTTTCGCTTGTCATTTGTACGCCACACAAACGTCCACAGTCAGGTTCAGGAAAGAAAACCACTTGGTTAGGGTTAGGGTTAAAAATAAGTACGTAAACTAAGTAAAACACGAAACAACGATGGGAAACATAACGTAACTTACAAAACAAACCAGCGGTCAACAACAGTCTCAACACGGGTCTCCTGGTTAAAGTCCTGTGTTTGTTGGACCCTCCCACCATTAGTGCTCTTTCTCTCTTCTTATTCTACGTCACTAACTCTCACCGTAGCATTTATACGCCGGTACGTTTACATCGCAGTCAGTTCAGGATACATGACGTACAGATGACGCGCGCAAATCAAGATGTTATGTTTAGTAAAATAACATCATGGTTTAAAATTAGTTTGTTATTTCAGTTACAGACGTAAATTATGTGGCGACCCCTTCGGTCCATTAGGAGTCCCCGAGACTTCTTTGTGTTGCCAACGCCATCTCACTCCCGTCTAATACCACCGCTTGGTCAGCGCTGCTTGGTCAGCGCCGCTTGGTCAGCGCCGCTTGGTCAGCGCCGTTCGGTCAGCGCCGTTCGGTCAGCGCCGCTTGGTCAGCGCCGCTTGGTCAGCGCCGCTTGGTCAGCGCCGTTCGGTCAGCGCCGTTCGGTCAGCGCCGCTTGGTCAGCGCCGCTTGGTCAGCGCCGTTTGGTAAGCGCCGCTTGGTCAGCGCCGTTTGGTAAGCGCCGCTTGGTCAGCGCCCCTCGGCATCAGAAACCAACGCACGGAGGCTTCCTTTAGCAGTATGTGACAAACCGGGCTTTCAACTAACTCCGATGTAAACCCACCCGCGGCGTTATTGGACGGTCGGAGCCGTGACGTGGTATTCAACCGTGACCATCGCTCACCTTAACCTTAACCACGCTTATATTATGGCAGCCATGATGAGGAAGGAGTTGTAACCTGAACACGGGACTCGTCTGAACCCGGAACGCAGCCGTGGCGTCGTCACATTTAACAGATTTACTTTGAAGTTCATAATCCGCCCGGCAGACGAGACGCGTCTCTTCTGTTTCCTGCCGAAGGCTTCAGTCAGTAATTATACTGCGTTCCTCACATCAACAGTAAAACACACCAGTCCTCATAATAACAGGTAGTGATGCTGGTTCCTGTTTATAGATAATAACTGGTATTAATGGCTCAATAAAAATAATCCCAAGTCTAAACTGTAAATTTAAACATATAAAGAGTTGTTTTTTTTATGAGAAATATTAAATATCTACACCAGTTTAAAGTTAATCCAGACTGAAGGGCAAAACCCAACTTGACTAGAGAGGAGACAGAACATCCATCAGTTCTGCTGATGGAGACGACTTCCTGTCTGGACCGCTGACATCACGGCTGCATCGCGCTACAAAAAACAAAATCTCTCAAACTCTCATTTTTATCTTTATTTTCTGCTGATATTGTAGAAAGAATTTAAGAATCATTGACACTGAAGGTACCGATATTCATATTCATTATGAGAGGACAGAGAGGAAGGAGGGAGGAGGGTGAGGACAGAGAGGAAGGAGGGAGGAGGGAGAGGAGAGAGAGGAAGGAGGGAGGAGGGAGAGGACAGAGAGAGGGAGGGAGGAGGGAGAGGAGAGAGAGGAAGGAGGAAGGAGAGTGAGGACAGAGAGGAAGGAGGGAGGAGGGTGAGGACAGAGAGGAAGGAGGGAGGAGGGAGAGGACAGAGAGAGGAAGGAGGGAGGAGGGAGAGGACAGAGAGGAAGGAGGGAGGAGGGTGAGGACAGAGAGAAGGAGGAAGGAGGGAGAGGACAGAGAGAGGGAGGGAGGAGGGAGAGGACAGAGAGAGGGAGGGAGGAGGGAGAGGAGAGAGAGGAAGGAGGGAGGAGGGAGAGGACAGAGAGAGGGAGGGAGGAGGGAGAGGAGAGAGAGGAAGGAGGGAGGAGGGAGAGGACAGAGAGAGGGAGGGAGGAGGGAGAGGAGAGAGAGGGAGGAGGGAGAGGACAGAGAGGAAGGAGGCAGGAGGGAGAGGACAGAGAGAGGGAGGGAGGAGGGTGAGGACAGAGAGAAGGAGGAAGGAGGAAGGAGGGTGAGGACAGAGAGAAGGAGGAAGGAGGGTGAGGACAGAGAGGAAGGAGGGAGGAGGGAGAGGACAGAGAGAGGGAGGGAGGAGGGAGAGGAGAGAGAGGAAGGAGGGAGGAGGGAGGAAAGGAGGGAGGAGAGAGAGGAAGGAGGGAGGAGGGAGGAAAGGAGGGAGGAGGGTGAGGACAGAGAGGAAGGAGGGAGTAGGGTGAGGACAGAGAGAAGGAGGAAGGAGGAAGGAGGGTGAGGACAGAGAGAAGGAGGAAGGAGGGTGAGGACAGAGAGGAAGGAGGGAGGAGGGTGAGGACAGAGAGAGGGAGGGAGGAGGGAGAGGAGAGAGAGGAAGGAGGGAGGAGGGAGAGGACAGAGAGGAAGGAGGGAGGAGGGTGAGGACAGAGAGAAGGAGGAAGGAGGAAGGAGGGTGAGGACAGAGAGAAGGAGGAAGGAGGGTGAGGACAGAGAGGGAGGAGGGAGGAGGGTGAGGACAGAGAGGAAGGAGGGAGGAGGGTGAGGACAGAGAGAAGGAGGGTGAGGACAGAGAGGAAGGAGGGTGAGGAGAGAGAGGAAGGAGGGAGGAGGGAGGAAAGGAGGGAGGAGAGAGAGGAAGGAGGGAGGAGGGAGGAAAGGAGGGAGGAGGGTGAGGACAGAGAGGAAGGAGGGAGTAGGGTGAGGACAGAGGAAAGGAGGAAGGAGGGTGAGGACAGAGAGGAAGGAGGGAGGAGGGAGGAGGGTGAGGACAGAGGAAAGGAGGAAGGAGGGAGAGGACAGAGAGGAAGGAGGGAGGAGGGTGAGGACAGAGAGGAAGGAGGGAGGAGGGTGAGGACAGAGAGGAAGGAGGGAGGAGGTGAGGACAGAGAGGAAGGAGGAAGGAGGGTGAGGACAGAGAGAAGGAGGAAAGAGGGTGAGGACAGAGAGGAAGGAGGGAGGAGGGAGGAGGGTGAGGACAGAGAGGAAGGAATGTGAGGAAAGCTGTTCTGATGATCTCTCCAGAGTCCTCAGAGATGAAAAAATATTCTGACCGCTGCACGATAACAAAGATGTTTAACGTGTTTCCTGCCGTCTCTGATCAGAACACAGATGGTTAACGGACCTCAGCGGTCTTTGATCAGAACTCAGAGGGTTAACGGAGGTGATGAGTCAGCTGTAGGATCATGGAGATCCGGACCTCAGCGGTTCTACAGCTCAGCTGACTCATCACCTACAGTGTTACCTGCTGAAATCACTGTATTAACAGTTGTGTTTTTGAGCCTTAAATCAGGTCTTTCTCTCGTGTTTTATTGAGGGAAGTTGATCGTTGTTGTTCCATCTGGTTTATAAGAGTTTGTATACCATATAAAAGAGGATGGATCTGTTTCCTAGC
The DNA here is from genome assembly GCA_916701645.2 of Sebastolobus alascanus. Lineage (NCBI taxonomy): Eukaryota > Metazoa > Chordata > Actinopteri > Perciformes > Sebastidae > Sebastolobus > Sebastolobus alascanus. The sequence continues at coordinate 609,882 of CAKAOJ020000221.1, read as the reverse complement.
AACTGCTTTAACAGAAACTCCCGTAGCCTAGTTAGTGTGAAATGCTTTAAAAGATATCACTTAGTGTTGTTGAAGGGAAACTGAAAAGAAATGAGCAGTCTGTCAATCCAACGTGGATCCTCAGAGTTCTGCTGCTCAGTAAACATTCAGTTTACCTCCGGCTCTCCGCGGGGAGTTCACCGCCAGCAGAGACGAGATAAACAGAGAGGAAGACGGGCCACAAACAGAACTACTAGAACTCTTCCTGTTAGAGGAACACTTCACCCACTAGATCACCATCTGTACATCAGTAGAGCTGTTTATATATCACCTCTATAGACGCTGTGTGCTACGAGCACGCACACACGAGATTATACTCAGCACGTTGAGTCGAAGGAGGCCAACAAACCAAATATTCTGTAGATAAACAAGAAGTCAGTGGCAGCCATGACACCTCCAGGGAGACAGCACAGTGAAGGCTACTGTTATAGAGCGGAGAAGAAGAAGAACTGATTCATCGTTAAACAAGTCGATTTATTTCTGGGTTAATAAATGACCGTATCAGATCGGTGAATAGACGTACTCGCTGTGACCCGATACCGAACTGAAGGGCCGTATCGGACGCATTTCTGATACTGGTATCAGTATCGGAACATCTCTAAAGATAACGTTTAATCTGTGAGTGGAACAAGCTACGTTAGCTAGCTAGTGTTGGTGACGTATAATAAGATCCCACGGTGGTCACAGGAAGGGGCGGGGCTTAACCTCTCTGTTTGTCCTCTTGTGATGTGATGCATCGTCCACACTCTTGCCAATAAAGCTTATTTGAATTTGACTGCAGAAGTTCCTCTTCCTCCTCCTCCTCCTCCTCCTCTCCCTCCTCCTCCTCCTCCTCCTCTCTGTCCTCCTCCTCTCTCTCCTCCTCTCTCTCCTCCTCCTCTCTCTCCTCCTCCTCCTCCTCCTCCTCTCTCTCCTCCTCCTCCTCCTCTCTCTCCTCCTCCTCCTCCTCCTCCTCCTCCTCCTCCTCCTCTCTCTCCTCCTCCTCCTCCTCCTCCTCCTCTCCCTCCTCCTCCTCCTCCTCCTCCTCTCCCTCCTCCTCCTCCTCCTCCTCTCTCTCCTCCTCCTCCTCCTCCTCCTCCTCTCTCTCCTCCTCCTCCTCTCTCTCCTCCTCCTCCTCCTCCTCTCTCTCCTCCTCCTCCTCCTCCTCCTCCTCCTCCTCCTCCTGCTCCTCCTCCTCCTCCTCCTCTCGCTCCTCCTCCTCCTCCTCCTCCTCCTCCTCTCTCTCCTCCTCCTCCTCCTCCTCCTCCTCCTCCTCCTCTCTCTCCTCTCTCTCCTCCTCCTCCTCCTCCTCCTCCTCCTCCTCCTCTCTCCTCCTCCTCCTCCTCCTCCTCCTCCTCCTCTCCTCCTCCTCCTCCTCCTCCTCCTCCTCCTCCTCTCTCTCCTCCTCCTCCTCCTCCTCTCCCTCCTCCTCCTCTCTCCTCCTCCTCCTCCTCCTCCTCCTCCTCTCTCCTCCTCCTCCTCCTCCTCCTCCTCCTCCTCTTCCTCCTCCTCTCTCTCCTCCTCCTCCTCCTCCTCTCTCTCCTCCTCCTCCTCCTCCTCCTCCTCCTCCTCCTCCTCCTCCTCCTCCTCTCTCTCCTCCTCCTCCTCCTCCTCTCTCTCCTCCTCTCTCTCCTCCTCCTCCTCCTCCTCCTCCTCCTCCTCCTCCTCCTCCTCCTCCTCCTCCTCTCTCTCCTCCTCCTCCTCCTCCTCTCTCTCCTCCTCTCTCTCCTCCTCCTCCTCCTCCTCCTCCTCCTCCTCCTCCTCCTCCTCCTCCTCCTCCTCTCTATGGGAGCTGTAACTCTGGTTTAGTCGGGGTGAGATTATATAAAGTTTAGTACTCACAGATTCCCAGTCGGTCTTCATCTCTTAGTAATAAAGTTATTAAAGATGATAAAGTGTGAATAATCCCAGAGGAGGATTCAGTCTGCTCTCTAATATCTCCACTAATTCTCTCCTTTGTTTCCTGCTCTGTGTGATTTACTGTTTACTGTCTCCTTCAGTCTGCAGCACTAGAACTGAAATAAATAAATATAAAATAATAATGAGGCTCTTAGATCAGACTGGGTTTCAGTGTTTTTCAGTGGAGGTCAGTGATGTGTTAGTGTGGCTCAGTAATGTAATGACTCTATCATGAAGGTACAGTCACGGAGGTCTCCGGGTCCTACAGGGTCCTACAGGGTCCTACAGGGTCCATACAGGGTCCATACAGGGTCCATACAGGGTCCTACAGGGTCCTACAGGGTCCATACAGGGTCCATACAGGGTCCTACAGGGTCCTGCAGGGTCCTGCAGGGTCCTACAGGGTCCTACAGGGTCCTACAGGGTCCTGCAGGGTCCTACAGGGTCCTACAGGGTCCTACAGGGTCCATACAGGGTCCTACAGGGTCCATACAGGGTCCTACAGGGTCCTACAGGGTCCTACAGGGTCCATACAGGGTCCTACAGGGTCCTGCAGGGTCCTGCAGGGTCCTACAGGGTCCTACAGGGTCCTACAGGGTCCTGCAGGGTCCTACAGGGTCCATACAGGGTCCTACAGGGTCCTGCAGGGTCCTACAGGGTCCTACAGGGTCCTGCAGGGTCCTACAGGGTCCTGCAGGGTCCTTACAGGGTCCTACGGGGTCCTACGGGGTCCTACGGGGTCCTACGGGGTCCTACGGGGTCCTACGGGGTCCTGCAGGGTCCTACAGGGTCCTACAGGGTCCCGGTGAACCCGGCAGACCTGCACACACTCGGTTGGACCGACTTGATTTGTGACCCGTGTCAGCGGAGATAAGAGCTCGCTGTGGTTTTTTATTTCTGAAGCGTTTCAAATGAGATCGATGTGTGAACGAAAAATGTAAAGAAACGAGCCCTTTTTGGCTGCTGTTGTAACCGTAGCCTGTACCGTTACAGCGCTTTGCATTGTGGGATACAGTAGTGCGGTATGTTGTTTCAGCATTAAATTCACTCAGAATTTTTTAAGCGAGACATCAACCGTGTAGATTTTGAATATTTGCAGTTTTACGAAAATTGACATTTCCGGGGTTGAGGAGCTCCATAACCTGGCTGCAGCTCTCTCTAGAGAACGGTCTCGTAGACCTGCGGGGATCGCTGGCTAGCGAGCCAGCCAGGAACGCTGACAGGACCAGCTGCCTCAAGAGGCTTTATTTCCTCTTCTCTGTGTTCTCCAAATAATGTTGGTTTAACCTGGAAGTGGGTTCGATCCGGTCTTGTTGTCACCGTGATTACATTTGGTGTATTTCAGTTATGTATTAACATCCTCCACCTGACTCTCTCTCTTTATAGGACACAAGGTGTTCTGGTTTCCTCCCATGCTGCTTCAAGGTTAACGTCTGAGGTAAACATGCAGACCTTGATGTCTAAAGACGTCAGTGTGATGTTTGAACGCAGTGTAACGGAGGGATTCGAAGGGTTAATCTTTATTCGAGGGTGCACTGGGAAAACGAGTGTTTTAAGCCTTTTGTTTTGGTTTGATTTGTGGTTTCCTGCTGTTGCTTCAGATTTTAATTAGCAGGACTTTTCAAAGGAAACGTCTTTCTTATTACGGGCCAGTTGTGCTTGAATGAAACCCAAAGAAGAAGCTTTTAAATCCATGCTTCCCCTCTCTGTTTGTCTCCTCACTTTGCCTATTTATCCCATGTTTTTAAGAGCCGTCGTTTTCCACCTTTTGACAGCAGATCCGGTGAGTGTGTTCCTGTGTTTGTGCTCAGAGACTGTAAGCTATTTCTACCGGAGAGAGATTGATTATATTCGATAGAGGAGCGTAACAATCCACAGCTCCACCGTGGAAGTACCTGTCAGCCTCAGATAAGCATTAAAGAAGAAGAAGAGGAGGAGGAGGAGGAGGGAGGAAGGAGAGGGAGAGGAGGAGGAGGAGGAGAAATAATACATGCTGGCATTCCTCATTAACAGGTAGGATCATAGAGATCAATAAGAAGATGGATGGTTTTAATGAAGGTTAATAATTATGATCTGACAGGCTGACAAACACATCAGCTCAGGAAAAACAATCAGCACCTACAAGGATATCAGTGTGTTAATGTGTTCTGATGGTGGGAGGGTCCAACAGACGTCGGACTTTAACCAGGAGACCGTTGTTCGAGACTGTTGTTGACTGGTGTTTTTGTTTTGTAAGTTACGTTAGTGACTTTAACCACCCGGGGATTAAAGCTCAGCGGATTGTTTCAGCTCAACATCAACAGTGACTTGATTTATGTTGTTATGAATATCGACATTGACGGATGTAAAACAACTGTAGCACTACGTTCTGAAACATAATCTGGCAAAACAAACGATAGGAACATAATAAAGTCAGGAACCCAGAGTCGTCCTTCATGAATCTACAGGAGCAGATAAACATGTTTGTTTCCTCGTCACTCGGTCACGGATTCTACTGAGGACAGAAACAGAAAAACCTTCATCTGTCCTTGTTGTCATCACCAGTTAGTTTCAGAACCAGCAGTCTGCTGCTGTCAGACGTCAGCGGTACAGTAGAGCATCCCATAATACCGCCGCCTTCACACACACAGATGATTACTGCTGTTATCAGTGTTGAAACAGACAAATCAATCCGCCCTGACAACCACACAATTAGCTGCTTTATTAGGCTGCTTGTAGACCAGCTCGTCTGGAGGGAGTCAAGTACCGCTGATAAATCTGTGTTTAATGTGGAGAGAGAGAGTGTTTAATGTGGAGAGAGAGAGTGTTTAATGTGGAGAGAGAGAGTGTTTAATGTGGAGAGAGAGTGTGTTTAATGTGGAGAGAGAGTGTGTTTAATGTGGAGAGAGAGAGTGTGTTTAATGTGGAGAGAGAGAGTGTGTTTAATGTGGAGAGAGAGCGAAGACGGGGTGAAGATTGATTGGCTGATTAAACTGTGAATTACAGAGAGGATCAGCGCTCTCGCTGCGTATCTCACTGTTGACCCTAATGAGGGCGGCGAAGCTTCGGCCTCTTGCTGCAGCTGAACAGGAAACACAGACACAGAAACAGAATAATAATTAAAGCTGCAAGCAGCGATGAACGTGGCCGGGTACGATGAAACGGAAACTCTACTGAGTGCAGCGATGCTGCAGCAAGAGTCTACGACGAACCGTTCATGGGTTCTGAAAGGGGGCGGAGCTAGAGTGCAGGGGGGCGGAGCTAGAGTGCAGGGGGCGGAGCTAGAGTGCAGGGGGGCGGAGCTAGAGTGCAAGGGGGTGGGGCTAGAGTGCAGGGGGCGGAGCTAGAGTCAGCTTTGTTTTTGCCACCAGCTTTGCTATTTAAGGTCACCTCTAGTTAAATGAACCTGTCTGTCTGATCTCTAGTTGTGTTCAGGTCCACCTCTTGTTAAATGAACCTGTCTGTCTGATCTCTAGTTGTGTTCAGGTCCACCTCTTGTTAAATGAACCTGTCTGTCTGATCTCTAGTTGTGTTCAGGTCCACCTCTTGTTAAATGAACCTGTCTGTCTGATCTCTAGTTGTGTTCAGGTCCACCTCTTGTTAAATGAACCTGTCTGTCTGATCTCTAGTTGTGTTCAGGTCCACCTCTTGTTAAATGAACCTGTCTGTCTGATCTCTAGTTGTGTTCAGGTCGACCTCTTGAACTGAAACCTTAACATCATGTTGCTGTTATGATGTCAATATACAGTCAAACGATCACTTTCACTATCTGTTGTTGTGAACCGTGCGGCTCGCTGTAAAATTAGGTGAGATCTCGAATCTCCAGAAGAGTTGCAGCCGAGCCGAGCTCTTCTAACCTGTTAGCCAGACTAACCAACTAACCGACCCTCCTGTATTTCATCTCCCTCTCCTGTATTTCATCTCCCTCTCCTGTATTTCATCTCCCTCTCCTGTATTTCATCTCCCTCTCCTGTATTTCATCTCCCTCTCCTGGGTTCCTCCCTCGGTCACAGTTCTCCCATATTTTTCTCGATTTATGTCAAATTTTCACACTTGTTTTCCTTTTTGTTATCTCGACCTGTTTCTGGCGTTGTAGCCTGTACAGTCCTTACTGTTTCCACCAGAGCTACACCAACTGACTTCACCCGGCAGAGGAGAGCTGCTCGCGACATCACGGCGTGGTTTGAGCTGCGCTCGCCACACATCACAGCATCACAGCATCGCAGCATCGCAGCAAAGCCGTCGTGTGCTGTGCTCTGCTGTTGTATAGGTTAACTCAGCTGGACCAGAGAGGAGGATTATTACACACACACACACACACACACACACAGGTATATATATAAATCAACACACACACAGTAGTATAGTATATATATATAAATCAACACACACACAGTAGTATAGTATATATATATATAAATCAATGGGGGTAAGAGAGGAACATCCCTGAAGACTGATTGTTTCCAGAAGGAAAGAAAATAGCTTTCTGATTGAATCAACACCAACCTGCTGCTACCTCTGTTAGTGTGTGTGTGTGTGTGTGTGTGTGTGTGTGTGTGTGTGTGATAGAGTAGAGGAGAGAAAATGATCAATCAGACAGTTTGTAATGAGCCTGAAGGGAAGCAGACGAAGGCTCCTGGTGCCGCCGTGTTTCCTGTTATTCACGCTGGTTATTCACCCTATCAAAATAAAATACTGTCACCACCTCACACTCTACACAGTGGGCTGGATTTACCCTTTCAAAGTAAAACTACAGCTGAGAGGATATTAGAGGAAACAGGTCTGATGAAGAACGTTTAACTTTAACAAGAGGCTGAGACGGCCGGCGGGGAGATCTGATAGAAATGATTCAACCGGCTTTATACCTGTGTGTGTGTGTGTTAGTGTGTGTGTGTGTGTGTGTGTTAGTGTGTGTGTGTGTGTGTGTGTTAGTGTGTGTGTGTGTTAGTGTGTGTGTGTGTGTGTGTGTGTGTGTGTTAGTGTGTGTGTGTGTGTGTGTGTGTGTGTGTGTGTGTGTGTGTGTGTGTGTGTGTGTGTGTGTGTGTGTGTGTGTTGTAGTGTGTGTGTGTGTGTGTGTGTTGTAGTGTGTGTGTGTGTGTGTGTGTGTGTGTGTGTGTGTGTGTGTTGTAGTGTGTGTGTGTGTGTGTGTGTGTTAATGTGTGTGTGTGTGTGTGTGTGTGTGTGTGTGTGTGTGTGTGTGTGTTGTAGTGTGTGTGTGTGTGTGTGTTGTAGTGTGTGTGTGTGTGTGTGTGTGTGTTAATGTGTGTGTGTGTGTGTGTGTGTGTGTGTTGTAGTGTGTGTGTGTGTGTGTGTGTGTGTGTGTGTGTGTGTGTGTTAATGTGTGTGTGTGTGTGTGTGTGTGTGTGTGTGTGTGTGTGTGTTGTAGTGTGTGTGTGTGTGTGTGTGTGTGTGTGTGTGTGTGTGTGTTAATGTGTGTGTGTGTGTGTGTGTGTGTGTGTGTGTGTGTGTGTGTGTGTGTTAATGTG
>CAKAOJ020000221.1:590000-600000 GCA_916701645.2 Sebastolobus alascanus | reverse complement strand
GAGGACAAAGCAATACACAACTAAATGTATTATTTTTTATATACATTGAGCTCATCATTTTACCTATAATACCCCCCCCCCCCCAAAGTGACACCAAGGGGGTGTGAGGAGTTGGGATGATAACGTGTTGGTCTGTTACAGGCAGTGATATCAGCTGAATGATGTGAGAATACCATGTTTATAACTCATCTGACTCTTTATGTTCATCAGCAGACTAAATGTTTATAACGGAGCAGATAAATGCAGATTTTCTCTCAGCGTCCACCAGGACAACACACACACACACACACACACACACACACACACACACACACACACACACACACACACACACACACACACACACACACACACACACACACACACACACACACACACAGCAGTCCCGCGGGGACAGACTGAGTTTTACTCTTGATGCTTTCGCTGAAAGACATGTCAGAAGTCCTTTACCTCTTCCTCCTCTAACTACCTACACTACACACACACACACACACACACACACACACACACACACACACACACACACACACACACACACACACACTCTTCAACCCTGAGGCTGTAATCAGGTAAATGTTGTAGTAAATGTGTTGTGCAATAGGAACCCGGAGGAAGCTGAGTAATGATGCTCTACAACACAACGTCTTATTGTCTGTGTGGTTGAAGTTTTCTTCTTCACATTCACATAAATAGATTTTAAAAACAAAGAGACAAGCCGACTCCCAGGTCCAAATACAAACAACGTAAAGTGTTTCCGACTGCAGAGGTTAGACAGAGAAAGGAGGGTCTCTACTAACAGCAGTTAACAGGAGAACGTTGTTTCTGATGTCTAATCAAAGACAGAGAATATTATTTAATCTCCAATCAGCCTTTTATCCAGATGTTGCTGCTCACGCTCGTTTGGACCGCTGCTGCTCAGGCTGTGATCTGATAGATGCTAACATGCTAACATGCTAACGCCAACATAGAGGCCTATATGAACCAATATGATGACAGAAACCATTAGCGGGGACAGACTCAGTAAAAGCTCTTCAAGATCACGTGACAGTTGGCGTCCATGTTTGTTTATGGTCTATGTACACGAATCAAATAGATTAAATTTCGTGACTATTTCACGTACTGCCGTGAGACCGCGTTGTAAAGGCACTTGTTGTATCGCACCTTGATTACTGCTCAGCAGTCTGGTCGGGTGCAGCCAAAAAACATCTGTCCAAGCTCCAAATAGCTCAAAATAAAGCTGCAAGGCTCGCACTGCACTGTCCGCTACATGTGAGGCAAAGTATCGACAGAATGCATGCCAGGCTCTCATGGCTCAGCGTAGAGGAGAGGTTGGCATGCAATTTAATGTGTTTCTTTAGGAATATCTGTTATAGTAAACAACCAAATGGTCTATACTCCCAAATAAATTATGTGAGAGATCAACACAGTCACACTACGAGACAGGCCACTAGGGGTGATCTAGTCAAGCCAAAACCCAGAACGGATGCAGTGTGCAGATCTGTTATGTATAGGGCTATCACAATGTGGAACAAGCTGCCTACTATGATCACTGAAGCACCTAGCAAGGCAAGTTTTAAGAAATTACTAAAAAATCACAATAAAAATTACCCTGGCGGCCGACCTGAACCCACATGAGGGATTGCAGGTTGATTTTGTTTGTTTGTAGTTTTTTGTTTGTTTGTTTTTCTCTGCAGTTTTTGTTTGTTTTTCTTCTTTTATTTTATTTTCTCATGTTTTTGTTTTTATTGTGTTTTTTTTTTTTTTTTTTTTTTTAAATGTGTTATATGCATTGCTATATGATATATGTTACGTTTCTGTTGTTGTTTTTTAAATGTTTTATATGTATTGTTATATGTTATGTTTTTGTTGTTTGTGGACCCCAGGAAGAGTAGCTGCTACCCTGGTGGCAGCTAATGGGGATCCAAATAAAGTAAAGTAAAGTAAAGTAATAACACTCACTCACACAAACTGAATCAAACCTTTTCAGCCAATCAGAGATGAGCAACACAAAACACACACACACACACACACACACACACACACACACACACACACACACACACACACACACACACACACACACCAACAGAGCCACAGTGAGGCTGTGATCTGATGAGAGCAGATCTCAGTTCAACACTATATTACTTTCCTGTCCTCCGGCCTGGTTCCAATCAGACCGAGCGGCTGATAAACCGGCTGATATCAGCCTCGATCCCTCTCACCCGTTCACCCGTTCACCGGCGAGCCTCGCTCCAGGCCGACACACACACTTACACACTGACACACACACGTACACACTGAGCAGCCTTTTACTGAGAAAACACACAATGAAATGATTCCAGTAACCTCGGTGGAGGATTTACAGAAAGCTGAGATAGAGTCACTCAGATAAACTCTGCTGCTGGAGGAGGAGGAGGAGGAGGAGGAAGAGGAGGAGGAGGAGGAGGAGGAGGAGGAGGAGGAGGAGGAGGAGGAGGAGGAGGAAGAGGAGGAGGAGGAGGAGGAGGAGGAGGAGGAGGAGGAGAGGGAGGAGGAGGAGGAGGAAGAGGAGGAGGAGAGGAGGGGGAGGAGGAGGAGGAGGAGGAGGAGGAGGAGGAGGAGGAGGAGGAGGAGGAGGAGGAGGAGGAGGAGGAGGAGGAGGAGGAGGAGGAGGAGGAGGAGGAGGAGGAGGAGGAGGAGGAGGAGGAGGAGGAGGAGGAGGAGGAGGAGGAGGAGGAGGAGGAAGAGGAGGAGGAGGAGGAGAAGAGAGGAGGAGGAAGAGGAGAGAGGAGGAGGAGAGGGAGGAGGAGGAGAGGAGGAGGAGGAGGAGGAGGAGGAGAGGAGGAGGAGGAGGAGGAGGAGGAGGAGGAGGAGGAGGAGGAGGAGGAGAGGAGGAGGAGGAGGAGGAGGAGGAGGAGAGGAGGAGGAGGAGGAGGAGGAGGAGGAGGAGAGGAGGAGGAGGAGGAGGAGGAGGAGAGAGGAGGAGGAGAGGAGGAGGAGGAGGAGGAGGAGGAGGATGCTGGCAGGATGCAGAGATCTGTTGGAGGGAGATAGAGGAAGCTCTGGGTGGAGCAGAGGATGACGGAGAGCTGGAGGCAGCATGCTGGATCATATATACTGTATGGATGTATGAAGAAGACTCCTTATGCTTCCCAAATGTTCCACATGCATGAAAAATGTTTCATGTCTTCATCATGTTTCCTCCATAAAGATCAGATGTTTAACATCTGGTACTGACAGACAGATGTTCTGTACTGACTCTGGGATCACGTGGGTGGAACCGACTAATCGCTTCAGTTTTGGTGAGCGGAGGCAAAACTGTAATTCTGGAGCAACATGGAGAACAGGCTGGAAGCATGATGTATACATCCTCTATTACAATGAGGAGTAAACTAACAGCTATCAGCCTGGTGATCCTCTGACTTCATCTAGCGCCATCACATCATGGTAAACATCATACCTGCTAAACGCCAACATGTTAGCATGTTAGCAACGATTTGTCTTATAACACGTCATCAGATCATAGACTGGATATCAGACGGGGACTCATCGGTTTGTGGACTGATGTTTTGAAGCCCAGAGTTTGGCATTTTGGTCGTCACCATCTTGGTTCTTGGTCGTCACCATCTTGGTTTTTGGTCGTCACCATCTTGGTTCTTGGTCGTCACCATCTTGGTTTTTGGTCTTCACCTTCTTGGTTTTTCGTCGTCTCCATCTTGGTTTTTGTCCGTCTCCATCTTGGTTTTTGGTCGTCTCCATCTTGGTTTTTCGTCGTCTCCATCTTGGTTTTCCGTCGTCTCCATCTTGGTTTTTGTCCGTCTCCATCTTGGTTTTTGGTCGTCTCCATCGTGGTTTTTGGTCGTCACCATCTTGGTTCTTGGTCGTCACCATCTTGGTTTTTGGTCGTCTCCATCTTGGTTTTTCGTCGTCTCCATCTTGGTTTTTCGTCGTCTCCATCTTGGTTTTTGTCCGTCTCCATCTTGGTTTTTGGTCGTCTCCATCGTGGTTTTTGGTCGTCACCATCTTGGTTCTTGGTCGTCACCATCTTGGTTTTTGGTCGTCTCCATCTTGGTTTTTGGTCGTCTCCATCTTGGTTTTTGGTCGTCTCCATCTTGGTTTTTTGTCGTCTCCATCTTGGTTTTTCGTCGTGTCCATCTTGGTTTTTGTCCGTCTCCATCTTGTTTTTTTCCGTCTCCATCTTGGTTTTTGTCCGTCTCCATCTTGGTTCTTGGTCGTCTCCATCTTGGTTCTTGGCCGTCTCCATCTTGGTTCTTGGTCGTCACCATCTTGGTTTTTGGTCGTCTCCATCTTGGTTTTTGGCCGTCTCCATCTTGGTTTTTGGCCGTCTCCATCTTGGTTTTTGGTCATCACCATCTTGGTTTTTGGTCGTCTCCATCTTGGTTTTTGGTCGTCACCATCTTGGTTTTTGGTCGTCACCATCTTGGTTTTTGGTCGTCTCCATCTTGGTTTTTGGTCGTCACCATCTTGGTTCTTGGTCGTCACCATCTTGGTTTTTGGTCGTCACCATCTTGGTTTTTGGTCGTCTCCATCTTGGTTTTTGGTCGTCTCCATCTTGGTTTTTGGTCGTCACCATCTTGGTTCTTGGTCGTCACCATCTTGGTTTTTGGTCGTCACCATCTTGGTTTTTGGTCGTCTCCATCTTGGTTCTTGGCCGTCTCCATCTTGGTTTTTGGCCGTCTCCATCTTGGTTTTTGGTCATCACCATCTTGGTTTTTGGTCGTCTCCATCTTGGTTTTTGGTCGTCACCATCTTGGTTTTTGGTCGTCACCATCTTGGTTTTTGGTCGTCTCCATCTTGGTTTTTGTCCGTCTCCATCTTGGTTTTTGGCCGTCTCCATCTTGGTTTTTGGCCGTCTCCATCTTGGTTTTTGGTCGTCACCATCTTGGTTTTTGGTCGTCTCCATCTTGGTTTTTGGTCGTCTCCATCTTGGTTTTTGTCCGTCTCCATCTTGGTTTTTGTCCGTCTCCATCTTGGTTTTTGTCCGTCTCCATCTTGGTTTTTGTCCGTCTCCATCTTGTTTTTTTCCGTCTCCATCTTGGTTTTTGGCCGTCTCCATCTTGGTTTTCAGTGTCCATGTTTGTTTTGGTAGAACAACACCGGACAGCTGGCGTTCTCGTGGCTCGTCTCCCTCCAGAGCTCCAGTATTCACTCAGTCTTCAGGTTTATTCTCCTTCCTGACGGTCAAAGACTGAAACTCTCTTTACGTTGTTGTTTTAGGTTTCAGCTCGTCTTCAGCTTCGTCCCACTCTGGTCTGAACCCCTCTGAGTGTGTAGTCATCAGATGACAAGTAAATACACAACAAAATGTATTATTTTTAATATACGTTGACCTCTCTATGACTGTATCTCCTGCTGTGTGTGTGTGTGTGTGTGTGTGTGTGTAATTGTCCATCTATTTTCCTCATAGATTATTGATCCTCTGCTGCTCTGGGCTGCTTTCAGACTCATATTAGTTAGTAGATATTGGTTTGAATGATTCAGTGTGAAAGGTGAACTCTATCACTCTGAGGTAAAGGTCAAAGTTCACCACTCACTCTGACAGCGCTGAATGATTCATTAAGATTTCAATTTATAACACTGATGTCATATGTGTTCATATCTGTCCATCACTGTCACATGTCACAGTGTTTCTGCAGGGTCTATACAAGGTAATATACTGCATAATCCACACTGTCATTTCACAATGTCATTCGTATATAGTTAATATACAGAAAATATATTATCCTAGAACATCTTAAAGGACCTGTAGAACCTCTTCAATGACTACTAGAACCTTTTAAAGGACATGTAGAACCTCTTCAGTAACCATTAGAACCTCCTAAAGGACCTATAGAACCTCTACAATGACTACTAGAACCTTTTAAAGGACATGTAGAACCTCTTCAGTAACCATTAGAACCTCCTAAAGGACATGTAGAACCTCTTCAATGACTACTAGAACCTTTTAAAGGACATGTAGAACCTCTTCAGTAACCATTAGAACCTCCTAAAGGACATGTAGAACCTCTTCAGTAACCATTAGAACCTCCTAAAGGACATGTAGAACCTCTTCAATGACTACTAGAACCTTTTAAAGGACATGTAGAACCTCTTCAGTAACCATTAGAACCTCCTAAAGGACCTATAGAACCTCTACAATGACTACTAGAACCTTTTAAAGGACATGTAGAACCTCTTCAGTAACCATTAGAACCTCCTAAAGGACATGTAGAACCTCTTCAATGACTACTAGAACCTTTTAAAGGACATGTAGAACCTCTTCAGTAACCATTAGAACCTCCTAAAGGACATGTAGAACCTCTTCAATGACTACTAGAGCCTTTTAAAGGACCTATAGAACCTCTTCAATGACTACTAGAACCTTTTAAAGGACCTGTAGAACCTCTTCAATGACTACTAGAACCTTTTAAAAGACATGTAGAACCTCTTCAGTAACCATTAGAACCTCCTAAAGGACATGTAGAACCTCTTCAATGACTACTAGAACCTTTTAAAGGACCTGTAGAACTTCTTCAATGACTACTAGAGCCTTTTAAAGGACCTATAGAACCTCTTCAATGACTACTAGAACCTTTTAAAGGACCTGTAGAACCTCTTCAGTAACCATTAGAACTCCCCGATTACCATTAGAACCTCTAGAACCTCCTCAAAGACCACTTACCCCCCACAGAGACGGCAGAACCTCCTGTAGGAAGTCTGGTACTGATGAGATCAGAACGGGTATCGGGGGAGAAGAAGTCAGATCGATGCATCCTAAATGATATAGTTCATACCTATAAGTTTATTGTTTATATGAACACATTCATGTACTAACAATAACAACCATATATGGTAACTTCACATAGAAACCTATATGTTATATCATATATAACGTGTGGTGATATATGATGATCTTCATATCAACATGTATCATGTGTTGTAGAACTGAACACACTCGTATATGTGATCATATATTTCCTCTCATGCTTCAGCTGATTATTTCTAAAGTCTAAAATCAGTGTGCTGGCGTTCTCGCCACGAGGGAGCTAAATTTATTTCTTGTTTTTTTGTGACCGTTTCATGCGTAGCAAACAAAGCCAGGACCAAACGGGCCACGCCTGCAGAGAGACGGCTTCACTTGAGCTGACAGGGAGGGAAAAGGTTTGTGATATAGCCAGGAGCCAGACCCAGCCGGCCCTAAATGTGATGAAAGGAGTTTTAAAATGCAGCTTAAAATAACTGGAGAGCTGTAGAACACATCACTGTGTGGGTGTTTTATTTTAGCATGCTAATGAATAGGAATAATGTTTTCAGTGGTTGTAATTAGTGGTTTAGGGCAGCAGTTTCCCAGGAGGCACTGCTTAGTCTGATGAATGTTCTGCTCTGGTTGACCCACAGACCTCCAGGCTCCACCTGGTGAAACCAACACGGAATATCAAACAGCTAACTGCTAACAGCTAACAGCTAACAGCTAACTGCTAACAGCTAACAGCTAACTGCTAACTGCTAACAGCTAACTGCTAACAGCTAACTGCTAACTGCTAACAGCTAACAGCTAACAGCTAATCAACCACACAGGAACTATCATGGTCGGGGCCATAGATTCTAACTTACTGATATTTCAGAGCCGTGGTCGGGGCCATAGATTCTAACTTACTTATGTTTCAGAGCCGTGGTCGGGGCCATAGATTCTAACTTACTGATGTTTCAGAGCCGTGGTCGGGGCCATAGATTCTAACTTACTGATGTTTCAGAGCCGTGGTCGGGGCCATAGATTCTAACTTACTGATATTTCAGAGCCGTGGTCGGGGCCATAGATTCTAACTTACTGATGTTTCAGAGCCGTGGTCGGGGCCATAGATTCTAACTTACTGATGTTTCAGAGCCGTGGTCGGGGCCATAGATTCTGCGTTGGACACCTGATCCTCTCATAACCATCCTTGGAGCTACAAGCTGATTATCTTTTGCCAGTCAGTGTGAAAAATAGATTTTTTTGTTTGGAACGGTGATTGTAGAAATGTAATCTTGCGAGTGTGTAAAATGGACTCAGGTATGATTTGAAGACATTACGTTACGAGAGACTGAGGTTTTATAATGAAGACAGAGGATTGTGTGTTGTGTAACCAGCACCTTGCTGTGTTTTTTCCTTCTGTTTTGTTTTTTTATTATGCACATTTCCTTTTGTACTTTTTAAAGAAAATCAGCTTTGTATTTAATTTAATTATGACAGTGGTTATTGTTGTTACCCAGGATGTGCTGCGTCTGTGTTTCTTCTCTTGTCTGTTTGTACTCCAGAATGTTTTGCAGACACGTTAATTAAAAATGTTTCCTCAGTATCCTGATAATAAAAATGTTCTGACATTTCTCTCAGAACATTTTCACTGTTTTTAAACTTGTGGTTTATTAATTTCTAGGAGGTTGAGATGGAGGCTGCAGGACGCCTACTGAGTCTGAGAGTTTCTACTAATAATCACAGATTCATCTGGTCATCTTTTAACAGAGTTCTTCCTCTGAGTTTCCTCCGACCACAGTCTTCCTCACCACCAGTGACCACATCAGAGCTCTTTCAGTCGGTCCACTCAGCTGGAGGCAGCGTGTCAGAGGAAAGTTGTCACAACAGTCTGCCGGGCTTCGGGCTGTGTACAGAGCGGTAGCGAACGGCAAAATGGCCATCACGGCTCCGCTTCACCAAAACAAATTACTTAGAGCTCCTGGCGGTGTTCATAGCCTGAAACATTTTCTGCTGTTTCTCCACGACTGTCACATTTTGATAAGCTGTGACAGCTCCACAACAATAGCTTACATCAGCCATCAGACAGTCCAGCAGTGAGCAGCTCCGAGCCCGTACGACCTCTCTGTGGAGGCTGCACGGATCGGCTGCAGCTGCTTTATTCTACATCCATTCATGACTATGAAGAAAAGACTAGAAAGGTCGTCTCTCAAGGACAAACTCCATGTTACATTTTATCGTTAACATATTTGAAAATCTACACTCTGTAGTGATTGTTTGATGGCATTCAGTCCATCCAGTAGTTGTCTTTTCCTCCAGCGCCACCAGACACATTCATCATTCATGGTCCCTTCAGGATCTTCTCTCTCTCATCTTCTCGGGAGATAATTCAAACTAAGGCTGTCAAAGTTAACGCAAATTTGTTTTAACGCCAATAATTTATTTTAAGACATTAACGCAACTTGTGATTTTTAGTGGTTAGCTCAGTTTTAAAGCTTGAGTGAAGATCCTGGTATCGTAGTAAAGTACATTTTGTGACTATTTGACGAGCCGCTGTGCGACTGGACTGAACTCTTCCACCATCGGTCCTGTTCTGACAACAGATGGCTCTGTTGTCCTATTTAGCAGCATTTAACAGGACCCATTCTAACGCTGCCAACCGTGCACACTAATGTGTCCCTGGTTGGATGATAATCCTCCTCCGGCTGCAGGAAATACTGGTTATCGGTGGCCAGGATCTGGATGCAGCATCCCGCTCTTTAACATGTCGGTAATATCACTGATTCAGTAAATATTTGAGGATATTCTGTGTGTTCTGAATCCTAAAGGACATTTTCTACCGTCAGTGTTGAGCTTCCAGCCGTCTCTGGCTGCCATGTGGCTGCTGGGAAGGATCCTGCTGACTGCTGAGCCAGCTCATGATGGACTGAAGGCTTTCTGTGTTTCCATCCTGGCCCTTTGACAGAGGTAAACCCATTTCACGCCTGCTGCTGTTCCATGTTGTGTAAAGAGCAAAAGAGCATCTTTCAGCTCACAGAAGCTACGTTCAGGACATTTTCATACAGCCGTTTGGATGTCGATGCATACGTTTTTATTCACTAGATGTTACGTTGATTCTGTCCTCTCTGTTGTTATTCATGTTGGACACTGAGATCTGGTTTCAGACTACATGGTACAGTAGTGAGAACACAACATGACGCGATGTGGACGCCCCCCCTGGTTCAGACAGAGAATCAGGTGAATACAGATCAGTTTTAAGATCCTGAACAGTTCACAATCAGCAGACAGATT
>CAKAOJ020000221.1:555000-585000 GCA_916701645.2 Sebastolobus alascanus | reverse complement strand
AGACCCAAAATAAACCAAGAATAGCTCCACAACTACCAGGTCTATCTGCATGATCTTGGTCTCCATGGACAGGTAAGACCTCAGAGAATTCATCCCCAGTGTCGGTAACATTGTGACTGTTACTATGTCTGAGTAAATTGTGATGAACCAAAGGAAAAATCTACATCTTTATCCTCTCCTAAAATGTTTTCTAGATTAGACAGTGGATAACACCATTATAGCAATGATGCCATGCACAGAGACGCCACAGAATTTATTCAGCAACTCCTCGACTACAACTGAGCCAAAGCAGATATAAATAACACAAAGCACATAGATTCTACAAAGGTTTTAGTCAGGATAGGACCAGGAGGACTCTCCATTTGGCACACTTGGATACCCAAAGTGTGCCAAACGGGTTTTCTACCTCTTGAAAGGGAGTCTGACTCTAAAATACGACTGATATCCACTACAGGAGGCTCCGTGCACACAATGGAGCCTTTAGCCATGACATTTACTCTGTGCTTCATCACATTCTACCATTGTGCACAGTAGAAAATCAATAAAAACAATTAAATTGTATAATTTTGACTCCAAAATGGAGTAGTGTTATTATAATAATGAAATATGATCAATTAAAACTTAGATAATAACAAATAAGATCAATAACAATGTAAATAAGATAACAGAAAATAATCTAAAGTCAAGTATGTATATTCAATATAAAAATATTATAATGTAGAAATACAATTTCTCGTGCGTTGATTTTGTAACTAAAATATTGAAATCATTGTCAAAAGGTTGTTTAAAGGTATATAAATGGTATTAACATTTAATAATATTGTTAATTTCCCCGCTGTGGGACTAATAAAGAATCATCTCATCTGATCTGTTTATCACTATCAAACAGGTCGGAAGTATTCAGATTGAAAAGTTTTAGAATACAAATAGTTCTAATGAAATCTAAGAGTACAAATGGTAGTAAGTATTATGATTAATCAGTGTTGTATGATTATGACGGGGTCCGTGGAAAATGTTCTTCCCTGTAAGGGTCAAACCCTGACCCTGACCCTGAAAAGTTAGAGAACCGCTGACGGAGAATATTTCCTGTAACCTACGTTCAGCCTGTTTGTTAATCAGAACTGCATTTGTTTGTTTGTTTCTTTTACTATTTCTTATGTTTTATAATAATAATAATAATACAAATAGTATACTACTACTACTACTACTACTACTAATAATAATAATAATAGTAATAATTATTATTATTATTATCCTGAATTGAACTCTTATAACCTGTGATTTACCTGCAACAGGTAGACTACTTCCTGTAACCTCCTGTATATTTTTGATTCTGTTACTATTGCTTATATGTTTGTATTATTATCATTATTATTGTTCATGTTGAAAATAATAAATGATAAATAAATATATTGTTTTTGTTCGTTTCTGTTACTGTTGCTTATATGTTTGTATTATTAAATAAATACATTATTTATATTGTTATGGTTACTTTGTATGAAACCCTTTGTATTGTTGGTTAGGAGGCTGCCATTATTATTGTTCTTGTGTAAAATAATAATAAAGTATAAATAAATCAATCTATTGTTATTGTATAGAGTCTTTGTTGTTGTTGTCGGTCAGTAGCACCGTATTTCCTCCTGTACATGTTTTATTATAATTATTATTATTATTGTGTAAGATAATAAATGATAGATAAATAGATATATGATAGTATAGTGTCTTTGTGTTGTTGTTGTCAGTTTTATTATTATTATTACTATTATTATTGTGTAAAATAATAAATGATAGATAGATATATTGTTATTGTATAGTGTCTTTGTGTTGTTGTTGTCAGTTTTATTATTATTATTATAATTGTGTAACATAATAAATGATAGATAGATATATTGTTATAGTATAGTGTCTTTTTGTTGTTGTTGTCAGTTTTATTATTATTATTATTGTGTAAAATAGTAAATGATAGATGTATTGTTATAGTACAGTGTCTTTGTGTTGTTGTTGTCAGTTTTATTATAATTGTGTATAATAATAAATGATAGATGTATAGTTATAGTACAGTGTCTTTGTGTTGTTGCTGTTGTTGTCTTGGTCGGGCTGCAGTACCGGAGCAGCGCCAGTACATGTTTTATTATTATTATTATAGTTGTAATATAATAAATGATAGATATATGACAGTACAGTGTCTTTGTGTTGTTGTTGTTGCTGTCTGGCTGCAGTACCGGAGCAGCGCCAGTTCCCCTGCTCCGCCACTAGGGGCGCTGTCCGCTCCGCGCTGACCCATAAGCGGGGGAGTGAGAGGTGCATGAAATGGAGAAAAATGGCGGATCATGTGCAGGTAAGCAGAGGTTTCATGTTTTTGTAACCGACAGTTGATCCAGCGGAGTCTGAGTGAGTGTGAAGGCGGATTCTGGTGCGTGTGTTGCGGCTGCGGAGGCTGCGTGAGGCCGCTGCGGGGGAGAGGCTGCGGGTCCCGGGCTGTGGGGGGGAACAGAGAGAGAGGAAGGACCGGGGGCCGCCTGGAGCTCACTGCGGGCCCGCTGTCACTGCTGCGGGCTGCCGGGAGCTGAGAGCCGGGGCTGGAGGGGGGGGTGAGCGGCTCCACAGCCTCCACACCACCCGGGGAACCTCCGGGCCGGACCCCGCCTGCTCCCCGGTCCCGGTACCGGCTGAACCCAGAGCCCAGCCGGGATCACGGAGAGGTTTAACGGCTCGTGTCAGTGAAGTAAACAATAAGAGAGCAGCTAGCAGCAGCTAGCCGCCATGCTAACAGCTGCGGGGCCGTTTGGCGCCACAAACAGAACCAGAACGAGGCTGATCAACCCGGATCAGCCTCGTTCTGGTTCTGTGTGAGAGACCCGAGGACCCGGATGGACCCGGAGGTTCTGATGTTAATGTATTGGGCTGTTATGCTACAGCTAGCCGAGCCCGGAGCTAAAGCTAAGCTAACGCTAGCTTCTCCCGCCCGAGCCCGTTTGAATAACATCACTCGGGTTAGTTTAACTGTTTGTCTGGAGAACCCGGGTTCGAGCCGGGTCGCTGCTGGCACCGGGTCGGGTAGCGGACCCGGGGAACGGAACGACCCGGGTCTTTATACCCGGGCTGTTTATGTGCGTTACTAAGCAGAGCTGTTAGGGTTAGCTGCTGGAGAGGACACATGTTGGGATCCAGAGAGGGGGGGGGGGGGGTTAACAGCTCCACTGCTCTCTGTGCTGCTGCTCCATCACTCACAGGTAAACTCCTCTCTGTGGTAAAGCTACTCCATGCTCCATGTTATTGTTGTAGCTCTGCACGTAGCCAGCTAGCAGGATTATTATTAAGACTAGTGGAGACTTTATATTAACCATAACATCCTGAACCAGACAAACAGACACAGAGAAGAGCTGCAGACATTAAACACTTATTAATAGATGGATAGATAGATAGATAGTAACTTTATTGATCCTGAGGGAAATTCAAGTTTCCAGCATCACAGTTCCATAGTGCAAACATATTAGTAAAAACGTCACAGGTGAGTAGTACACATATTAGTAAAACGACACAAGTAGTAACAAGACACATGTAAGTAATACAGAGTATAAAACACTAAATGCAATGTGCAGAAGAACTGTTAAAGATGAATATAGTGCAGGGTAAACAGCTGAGATACACGACTATTTAAAGAAGAAGTGAACGTAGTGCAGAAAGTGATATAGTGCTGGGTGATTAAATATAGGAGATATAGATATTAAGAAATGTCAGATATGGAATATAATTCAGGATAAGAACTGAGGTAGAGAAGTTTTTTGTAGTGTGCAGAATTAAAGTGGCTCAGTCTATTAAAGTGCACTGTGTGCATTAACTGTCCTGCAGACCATAATATGTTATATTATTACTGTTTTATATCGGTGCTGCAGCATCACTGTCACTGATACTGAGCCTCTTTGGACCGGATCCAGAACCAGCTGTATTATGTGGCTTTTGTCTCATGAGCTGCAGAGAGACGATCTGGATCTGATTGTTAAAGATATTCTTGAATAAGGTCATCATTTGCATCCCCTTTTTAATACAAATATTTATCTTTTTTTATTATTATACATAATGTGCATCAGAGCATCACATGATGAAGATGACACTAATTATCCTGTTTTATTATCTATTAATCTGATGATTATTTCCTCTCTAAGTCTATTCATTGTTTTTTCTATAAAATGTCAGATAATTGTGAAAAATTTGGATTTTTCATAACTCACGCAGTCTCAAATGTCTGTTTTTAATCCGACCAAATGTCAAAATCCCAAATATATTCAGTTTCTTTGTTATAAAACAGAAAATCAACAAGTTGTTATATTTTAGCAGCTGGAACCGGAACATTTTGGTATTTTTTGCTTTTAAAATAACTTATGTGATTAATCAACTCAACAAGATTTAATTTCCTGCTGATCGACTAATCAATTAATCAAAATTGTTTCAGCTCTAGCTTAGTTTCCCCTTTTCATCATTTACATCATCTTTCTGTTAATGAATTATTTTTATTGATATATTATTAATAATATTATATATTCGGTCACTGGAAACTAGGGATGCACCGATACTAGATCGGACATCGGTGACAATGGGGCCGATTTATTTAATTCAGATCTATGTTTATATACTATATAAATTATATACTAGAATATTAATTCCTGTTTAAGTTTTTTTTACCAAGTTGCTGGAGTATGACATACAATTTTAATAATAAATAAGAATTAAATAAATTTATATCTGTGTATTTATTAGTCACATTTAGTTTTACAAAGTTAGGTAAGTAATGTTTACGTCCAGCCTGATGTCGTCTTACAGATTAACAGAATGATCCAGTCTCTTCCACACAGTGAGACGTACAGCTGATTAATTAAACACTGGTACCAGACCGGTACTCGGTATCGGCCGATACCCAAAGCTCAGGTACCGCTATCGGTATCGGGACTGAAAAAGTTGGATCAGTGCATCCCGGGATGATGCAAACTATTCTGTTATTATATTATTAATATTATTGTATATTCTGTCACTGGAAACTATTACTGAAGTGATTAAAACATTAACTGTACAAGTACTATAATAATTTATTAATCGTTTCAGCCATTTTCCAATATGCTCTGTTTCCAGAGCAGCTTCTCACATGTTTCTCTGTTTTCTGTCCCGTAGAGATGAGAGTAGATCATGAAGCCTTATGAAGCTTTGGGGCTGCGTGTGATTATTAGATCTGTAATGCTTTGTTCAGAAGTGCTGCAGTAATAATTATCCAAATAAATATCCCAGAATCCTAGATATAAAATATTCTGGCTGACATATGAATGTACCTTATTGGTGTAGTTTAGGCCCAGAATGACCATGTGATGTTATTGGAGAATGATATTCATTAAAATAGCTTATTACTTTTATTACATTATAATTTGGTATCAGGTGGAAATGTTCTCACAGTTATGATTATGTTGTTTCTAGTGAACATCTCCATATTTCTTAATTATTCTCAACTGTCAAACTGTGAATGAAGCATCAGTACTGGGTTAGGGTTAACCCTTTCTCTGGTAACACTGTTAAATGCTCCTTTAAATATCTAATATTTAATATCAGGGGAAAGTAGAGCTTCAAGGTGTGTTTGTGTTTTGCACTCCGATTACTCTTCTGCATTTTTATGAATTTAATATAATTGCTTATCGAACTGTTGGTCGGACAAAACAAGACGTTTGAATACGTCAGCGTGGACTCACTTAAAGCTACGGTTAGTGATACGGCTGCACGATTTTGAAAAATACCTTATTGCGATATGATTTGCGATATTAGAGGGAATGATAATTTTTACATTATTATTCTCATTTTCATTGAGAAACATTAAAATGATCATGGTGTGATTTTTGTGGTGATCTGTACCAAACAAAGGTGTTTTCTTCAGTCTGTAGAATATGATGTGTAGCCGGCACGTCTCTGCAGCAACATCATATTACATTTAAAATGCTATTTTGAGAGACGGGGCCTCTAGGCTACTTTATGCAAATCAGGCGCATCCGACGCAACTCACCACCTCTGGAAACTCTCTAGAAACTTTTAAACTAACCGTTGATCTAAAATAAAGATTATTTCGCTCATAAAATGTTTCCAGAAAAACATCTCAGTGAACTATGTTTGTGAAATAAGAGAAGAAAGTTTCCAAACGAGCCGCCATGTTGGTTCCGGTTTGCCCACGAGGGACCGCGTTCATCCAATCAGGTGTCAGCAGTGGCAGCACATCGAGCGTCCAACGCTGGGAAGAGAGGCGATCTGTGGACAAGAACCATTACAATTCAAACATTCATATACTCAGACTTGATCTTAATTTATGCACAAACTAGTGATTATTTTCATTATTGAAAATGAGGTTATGTAGAGGCAGTGAGTCTGCATCACCTGAGTGATGAATCACAGAAAACAACATGTATGGACGTGAACTGGAAGATTAAAATGTAGGAAACCACAAACACGTGTGTGTCTGCTGTCAGGCTGCACACGGCCCAAATAATAATACTAGTTGGTTTGATTTTAAAATTAGAAACCAAAAACCATCTGTCAGCTGGCAGACAGCGTCCTGGGAGGAGGAAGACAGAAGCTGAGATGATGAATGAATGAATGAATGAATGAATGAATGAATGAATGAATGAATGAATGAATGCATGCAGAGCTTTATAACATTTGAAAATAATCCCGACTGCTCCAACATTTAGTTTGTTCTCCACATTATTCTGTAAATCATCATATTGATGTTTCCAGGTTCTCTACTGTGAGAATGTGCAGCTGTTCTTGGTCTGACATGATAGTAAAGGTGTTTAAAGATGTTTTAAGACGTTTAAAGTGATGTTTAAAGATGTTTAAAGGTTTTTAAAGATGTTTAAAGATGTTTAAAGATGTTTAAAGGTTTTTAAAGATTTTTAAAGATGTTTAAAGATGTTTAAAGATGTTTAAAGATCTTTAAAGATGTTTAAAGAGGGCTCTGGGATGTTTTCTGATAGAACCATCATCGACAAAATAATCTTTAGATGAACTGATAATGAAGTTATACGTAACGTCAGTTATAAGTCTGGTGAGGTCGGCCTCCGCAGCAGCAGCAGATGGTGGCTGGTTGCTGGTTGCTGGTTGCTGGTTGCTGGTTGCTGGTTGCTGGTGGCTGGTTGCTGGTGGCTGGTTGCTGGTGGCTGGTTGCTGGTGGCTGGTTGCTGGTTGCTGGTTGCTGGTTGCTGGTGGCTGGTTGCTGGTTGCTGGTTGCTGGTTGCTGGTTGCTGGTGGCTGGTTGCTGGTTGCTGGTGGCTGGTTGCTGGTTGCTGGTTGCTGGTTGCTGGTGGCTGGTTGCTGGTGGCTGGTTGCTGGTTGCTGGTGGCTGGTGGCTGGTTGCTGGTTGCTGGTGGCTGGTTGCTGGTGGCTGGTGGCTGGTTGCTGGTTGCTGGTTGCTGGTGGCTGGTTGCTGGTGGCTGGTGGCTGGTTGCTGGTTGCTGGTTGCTGGTTGCTGGTGGCTGGTTGCTGGTTGCTGGTTGCTGGTGGCTGGTGGCTGGTGGCTGGTGGCTGGTGGCTGGTTGCTGGTTGCTGGTGGCTGGTTGCTGGTGGCTGGTGGCTGGTTGCTGGTGGCTGGTGGCTGGTTGCTGGTTGCTGGTGGCTGGTTGCTGGTTGCTGGTGGCTGGTTGCTGGTGGCTGGTGGCTGGTTGCTGGTTGCTGGTTGCTGGTTGCTGGTGGCTGGTGGCTGGTTGCTGGTGGCTGGTTGCTGGTGGCTGGTGGCTGGTTGCTGGTTGCTGGTGGCTGGTTGCTGGTGGCTGGTGGCTGGTGGCTGGTTGCTGGTTGCTGGTGGCTGGTTGCTGGTGGCTGGTGGCTGGTTGCTGGTTGCTGGTGGCTGGTTGCTGGTTGCTGGTGGCTGGTTGCTGGTGGCTGGTTGCTGGTTGCTGGTGGCTGGTTGCTGGTTGCTGGTGGCTGGTTGCTGGTGGCTGGTTGCTGGTTGCTGGTGGCTGGTTGCTGGTGGCTGGTTGCTGGTTCTTATCTGAGGCCAGCAGAGTTTCACATGATGCAACACTCGGTCATACCCGCTCTTCTCCCAGTAAACATGCTGGACCCTGAACGCCTCACACTCCTCCACAATGGAAGCAGTGAACGCAGCACCAGTAACCAGAGGAGACCGCCCCCCCACCCAGACCGCCCCCACATGCAGACCGCCCCCCCACCCAGACCGCCCCCACATGCAGACCGCCCCCCCCACCCAGACCGCCCCCCCATCCAGACCTCCACCACCTCTCATCCTCGGCTTTAACCTGCGGACTTCATTCTGACTGTATCAGTGACAGAGCATGACTCAGCAGTCTGTCGGCCACATGAGGAGCCTGATAGGGTTAAACGTACGGAAACGTGTCACCGAACAGAAGGACAAACCTGCACCTTCAATTTCAACTTACTTTAATTATCAATTCATTTGCAGATTATTTGCGTAGTGTAGTATAGTTTAGTATAGTTGTGTTGTATTGTGTTGTGTTGTGTTGTATTGTGTTGTGTTGTGTTGTGTCAGTCAGTTGAGCCTGTGTGTGACTGATAAGCCCGTTGTCTTCTTCTTCTGTGGTTTATCAGGGCCTTGCCCAGCTGGAGATCCTGTGTAAGCAGCTGTACGAGACGACCGACACCGCCGTCCGGCACCAAGCAGAGAAAGCTCTGGTGGAGTTCACCAACAGTCCCGACTGTCTGAGCAAGTGTCAGCTGCTGCTGGAGAGAGGCAGCGTGAGTACTTATACACAACATGTACTACTTCAACTACTACTGTAATCAGGTAGAAGTACTACTGGAGAGAGGCAGCGTGAGTACTTATACACAACATGTACTACTTAAACTACTACTGTAATCAGGTAGAAGTACTGCTGGAGAGAGGCAGCGTGAGTACTTATACACACTACATGTACTAGGTAAACTACTACTGTAATCAGGTAGAAGTACTACTGGAGAGAGGCAGCGTGAGTACTTATACACAACATGTACTAGTGAAACTACTACTGTAATCAGGTAGAAGTACTACTGGAGAGAGGCAGCGTGAGTACTTATACACAACATGTACTAGTGAAACTACTACTGTAATCAGGTAGAAGTACTGCTGGAGAGAGGCAGCGTGAGTACTTATACTACACAACATGTACTAGTGAAACTACTACTGTAATCAGGTAGAAGTACTACTGGAGAGAGGCAGCGTGAGTACTTATACTACACAACATGTACTAGTGAAACTACTACTGTAATCAGGTAGAAGTACTACTGGAGAGAGGCAGCGTGAGTACTTATACTACACAACATGTACTAGTGAAACTACTACTGTAATCAGGTAGAAGTACTGCTGGAGAGAGGCAGCGTGAGTACTTATACCACACAATGTACTAGTGAAACTACTACTGTAATCAGGTAGAAGTACTACTGGAGAGAGGCAGCGTGAGTACTTATACTACACAACATGTACTAGTGAAACTACTACTGTAATCAGGTAGAAGTACTGCTGGAGAGAGGCAGCGTGATGAACGAGACGCGGTCCGTGTTCCAACACGGGTCGATTGAGAAGATTCTGATCTGGGTTCAGCCTTGTTGATTTAAGAGTATTATGGTGCAGCTCCTTTTCCTAACTACAGATATTTAGATGAATTAATAAATCTCCCCTCTTGTTGCAGTCTTCGTATTCTCAGCTGCTTGCAGCCACCTGTTTGTCTAAACTGGTCTCTCGAACCAGCAACCCTCTACCGCTCGAACAACGCATCGACATCCGTGAGTACATCTTCCCCTGCAGCATCACTGCTCTCCTCCTGCTGCTGTTCTTCACTCTCATGAAGCTGTTGTTGTGTGTCCGTGACGTTCAGGGAACTACGTGCTGAATTATCTGGCTACGCGGCCCAAGTTAGCAGCCTTTGTGACGCAGGCGTTGATCCAGCTGTACGCCCGGATCACCAAGCTGGGCTGGTTCGACTGTCAGAAGGATGACTACGTCTTCAGAAACGTCATCGCAGATGTGACGCGCTTCCTACAGGTCAGTGTGTGTGTGTGTGTGTGTGGGTGTGTGTGTGTGTGTGTGTGTGTGTGTGTGTGTGTGTGTGTGTGTGTGTGTGTGTGTGTGTGTGTGTGTGTGTGATCATGTTGTTGATCCCGTGTGTGTGCGTCACCGTGCAGCTGATGATGATGTAACTGCTGTGTTTACAGGACAGCGTTGAACACTGCATCATCGGAGTCACCATTCTGTCCCAGCTCACCAATGAGATCAATCAGGTCGG
Organism: Sebastolobus alascanus; assembly: GCA_916701645.2. Classification (NCBI taxonomy): domain Eukaryota; kingdom Metazoa; phylum Chordata; class Actinopteri; order Perciformes; family Sebastidae; genus Sebastolobus; species Sebastolobus alascanus. Next base: position 574,735 of record CAKAOJ020000221.1, on the reverse strand, counting down.
TCCTCATTCTCTCCTTCTTTACCTGTTTCCACCCAGAAGTTCCTGGTACTACCCCCCCCCCCCCCCTCCCTGCAGTGGAAACCCAATGAGTTCCTGTAAAGGTTCCTGGTTCCAGGATAAAGTTCCTGCAGTGGAAACATGTGTTGAACATGTTTAACCTGCTCTGTTTTGTCTTCAGGCCGACACGACGCATCCTCTGACCAAACACAGGAAGATAGCGTCGTCATTCAGAGATTCTTCCCTCTTCGATATCTTCACTCTGTCCTGTAACCTCCTCAAACAGGTAACGTCTGAGTTACAGCCGTGCAAAACACGTCTCAGTGAACTATTTTCATAATATGAGAGAAGAAAGTTTCCAAACGAGCCGCCATGTTGGTTCTGGTTTGAAAGCTGAGAGCAGCAGCTCACGGAGGGAAAGAGTTCGTCCAATCAGGAGTCTAGAGGCAGCACATCAACTAAACACTGACTAAACCCAGCAGACTGTTTAGAGCTTATAGTTGAGCTGCTGTAACAGTGAGTGGTGATAATGGGAGTTTATGACCCAGATCAGGAGTCAAACTTAATGAGATTTAAAGAGCTCTGATAGAGAAGGTGTTATAATGAGACTTCTGAAGGTGTTCTCTGTTTTTTTTCAGGCTTCGGGGAAGAACCTGAACCTGAACGATGAGTCTCAGCACGGCCTGCTGATGCAGCTGCTCAAACTGGGCTACAACTGTCTCAACTACGACTTTATAGGAACTTCCACAGACGAGTCGTCGGACGACCTCTGCACCGTACAGATCCCCACGTCATGGAGATCAGGTACAATCCTCAGGGTTACAGCAGACTATGTCTTCAATTCCACTTTTTATTCAACATGTTTCAGATGAAGAATGACTGAAACAACCTGGAGTTTTAAAACTAGAACGGTCAGCAGTGTTTACAAATGTCTCCGCTTTAGGTGCTCAAAGACGCCGGAGTAGTGACGCCAGGAATAAACGTTGCAAAAGTTATGTTTTTTAGAACAACCCCCCCCCACGTCTGTGTTTTTAACAGAGAAGTATTTTATTCAAATTGACATCCCGTCGACATGATGTCAAGACTCTGCGTAACATCCAATAAAATGTGTGGAGAAAACAAAAGAATAAAATAAAGTCACAGAGATGTGATTTGCATGATCACATGACCTCTGTGTTTGGTGATATATGGGCCGTAATATGTGGGGACATTTTTACTTAACAAATTTAGGGATGCACCGACCCAACGTTTTCAGTCCTGATAGCGATACCTGAGCTTTGGGTATCGGCCGATAACGAGTACTGATCAGATACCAGTGTTTAATTAATCAGCTGTGTGCCTCACTGTGTGGAAGAGACTGCCTGGATATATAATGTATATAGTATATAAACATAAAAATGAATTGATTAGATCGGCCCCGTTATCGGTGCATCTCCAGACTAGTTCCGGACATGGCAGCAGGTTTGTACTGGATTAACATCACAGTTATCAGAAACTACCAGAGGTCTCCAGGTAATCCTGGTCCTGAGTGAACACGGCTTTCAACAGGACATTTTTCACCATTTTCTGGCGTTTATGGATCATCGTTGATGAAAATAAAATAAATATCATCTCAACATTTGAAGCATTGTGACAGTTAAACTTGTTTTATTTCTCTCTTGCAGCGTTTCTTGATTCCTCCACCCTGCAGCTCTTTTTCAATTTATATCATTCCATCCCTCCGTCCCTCTCCCCGTTGGTGAGTGAGCCGTTCTTCAGATCATGATGAAAGCTGCAGAGTAACAGGTGGAAGCCTCCAGTGTGAGTCTGATGCTGTGTTTGTGTGTGCAGGTGTTATCATGTCTAGTTCAGATAGCCTCTGTGAGAAGGTCTCTCTTCAACAACGCAGAGCGAGCGAAGTTTCTGTCCCATCTGGTGGACGGAGTGAAGAGGATACTAGCTAACCCACAGGTTGGTAACACCGTTATCCTGCACGGTGCTGTGTTTGTTACCGGCTGCTTGTTGATGTTGTGAAACGTGTTTCAGTGTCTACCAGATCCAAACAACTACCACGAGTTCTGCCGTCTGCTGGCGAGGTTAAAGAGCAACTACCAGCTGGGGGAGCTGGTCAAAGTAGAAAACTACCCAGAAGTCATTCGGCTCATAGCCAACTTCACCGTCACCAGTCTGCAGGTGGGTGAGGGGGGGGGGTCTGCACATCTGGCTCCGTGGGGGGGGGGGGGTCTGCACATCTGGCTCCGTGGGGGGGGGGGGGGGGGGGGGCTGCACATCTGGCTCCGTGGGGGGGGGGGGGGGGGGGGCTGCACATCTGGCTGCGGGGGGGGGGGGGGGGGGGGGCTGCTGCTGCACATCTGGCTGCAGGGGGGGGGACGGACAGACAGACAGATAGGTAGATAGATAGGTAGATGGATAGATAGGTAGATAGGTAGATAGGTAGATAGGTAGATAGATAGATAGGTAGATAGATAGATAGGTAGATAGATAGATAGGTAGATAGGTAGATAGATAGGTAGGTAGATAGATAGATAGGTAGATAGGTAGATAGATAGATAGGTAGATAGATAGATAGGTAGATAGATAGATAGGTAGATAGGTAGATAGATAGGTAGGTAGATAGATAGATAGGTAGATAGATAGGTAGGTAGATAGATAGGTAGATAGGTAGATAGATAGGTAGATAGATAGGTAGATAGGTAGATAGGCAGATAGGTAGGTAGATAGTTAGATAGGTAGGTAGATAGATAGATAGATAGATAGGTAGATAGGTAGATAGTAACCTAATTAATGCTTTCCTCCGGTGTGTCAGCACTGGGAGTTTGCCCCTAACAGTGTTCACTACCTGCTGAGTCTGTGGCAGCGTCTGGCAGCATCGGTTCCCTACGTTAAAGCCACCGAGCCTCACCTGCTGGAGACCTACACTCCAGAGGTCACCAAGGCCTACATCACATCCCGGCTGGAGTCGGTCCACGTCATCCTCAGGTGAGACCTGCTGGGGTTCTGTTTGCTCTGTAGAACCATCAGCTCTGTACGGTGGTACCAGATGTTCAGATGGATCTGTGTCATCGTCCTGACTTTATTCTGGTTGACATCATGGAAGACGTTTAGTAGACCTGAAGAACACAAAGTGAATCCCAGTGTTGACTCCACAGAGACGGTTTAGAAGATCCTCTGGACGACGCCGGTCTGGTCCAGCAGCAGTTGGACCAGCTGTCCACCATCGGGAGGTGCGAGTACGAGAAGACGTGCGCTCTGCTGGTGCAGCTGTTCGACCAGGCGGCGCAGACCTACCAGGAGCTGCTGCAGTCCACCAACTCCAGCGCTGCAGACATCACCGTGCAGGAGGGTACGAGCTGCACACCAACACTAACACAGAGGGGTCAAGGGTCATCACACACCAACACCAACACAGAGGGGTCAAGGGTCATCACACACCAACACCAACACAGAGGGGTCAAGGGTCATCACACACCAACACTAACACAGAGGGGACAAGGGTCATCACACACCAACACCAACACAGAGGGGTCAGAGGTCATCACACACCAACACCAACACAGAGGGGTCAGAGGTCATCACACACCAACACTAACACAGAGGGGTCAAGGGTCATCACACACCAACACCAACACAGAGGGGTCAAGGGTCATCACACACCAACACTAACACAGAGGGGACAAGGGTCATCACACACCAACACCAACACAGAGGGGTCAGAGGTCATCACACACCAACACCAACACAGAGGGGTCAGAGGTCATCACACACCAACACCAACACAGAGGGGTCAAAGGTCATCACACACCAACACCAACACAGAGGGGTCAAAGGTCATATGGAAAGCTTGGAAGCCCAGAAGATGTAAAACCGTATTATGGTATAATATGGTATATTATGGTATAATATGGTATAATATGGTATATTATGGTATAATATGGTATATTATGGTATAATATGGTATAATATGGTATAATATGGTATAATATGGTATATTATGGTATATTATGGTATATTATGGTATAATATGTTATAATATGGTATAATATGGTATATTATGGTATAATATGTTATAATATGGTATAATATGGTATAATATGGTATATTATGGTATATTATGGTATATTATGGTATAATATGTTATAATATGGTATAATATGGTATATTATGGTATAATATGGTATATTATGTTATAATATGGTATATTATGGTATAATATGTTATAATATGGTATAATATGGTATATTATGTTATAATATGGTATATTATGGTATAATATGGTATAATATGGTATATTATGGTATAATATGGTATATTATGGTATATTATGGTATATTATGGTATAATATGGTATATTATGGTATATTATGGTATAATATGGTATAATATGGTATATTATGGTATAATATGGTATATGGGATAATAATGGATAATATGGCATAATATGGTATATTACGGTATATTAGTGTATAATACGGTATAATATGGTATATGGTCCATATTGTCCTGATCAGCAGCTCGTTGTTATGATAAAAGATGCTTTTTATTAATATTTCCAGATAATACAGACATGATACCCTCTGTGGCTGCGTGGTTAGTGGATGTGTTTAAACTGTGATGATGTTTATGGGATGTAAATGTGTCTCTGACGCTGCGTTCCCTCCCTGCAGGTCGGTTGACATGGTTGGTTTATATAATCGGGGCGGTTATCGGTGGACGGGTGTCGTTCGCCAGCACAGATGAGCAGGACGCCATGGACGGAGAGTTAGTCTGTCGGTGAGAATATATGAGAGTTGTTGACGTAATGACCCTGAAAATATCTTGTTTTGAGGAACTAATAAGAGAAAAATATATTGTTTGTTTTGCACTTTTTCTAGTTTTGTTTTAATGTTTTATTGTTGAAGTCCCCTTCAAAATAAAGTAAAATACAATAAATTGCTCCGTAAAATTCTGCGACAGCAATCTAACGAGGCCGACCTTTATACTTCCTAGTTTCCTGTTACCTATAAACCTATGGAGGACGGAACCTGCCAAAATCAACAATAAGTGAATAGATAAAGAAATGAATGCTGAAATGTATCAAAAATAATATAAAAAATAAATGTAGCCATTAATTAACTGATAAAATGTGACATAAATTGATATTTCTGTTTTAATTTGCATCTTTATTTATTTATCTTTGTATTAATTCCCATATTTATTTTTTCTTCTGTTTAATTTTCCCTTTTTTTTATTTATGTATTTATTTTTATTAATTATAAAATTTATTTATTTATTTTTGCAGTTATTCTTTATTTATTTATTTATTTATGCAGGATTTTCTCTTCTGCATTTCACCCCTTATTTATTTCTGTATTCTTTTCTTTTCACATTTCTTTACGCATTTCTGCCTCATTATGCAAATGAGGTGTCTGTCACTCAACGTGTGTTAGAGATGTGGATCTACTGTAGACAGCGTGCATGTAGGACGGTGGATCTACTGTAGACAGCGTGCATGTAGGACGGTGGATCTACTGTAGACAGCGTGCATGTAGGACGGTGGATCTACTGCAGACAGCGTGCATGTAGGACGGAGGATCTACTGTAGACAGCGTGCATGTAGGACGGAGGATCTACTGTAGACAGCGTGCATGTAGGACGGTGGATCTACTGTAGACAGCGTGCATGTAGGACGGAGGATCTACTGTAGACAGCGTGCATGTAGGACGGTGGATCTACTGTAGACAGCGTGCATGTAGGACAGTGGATCTACTGTAGACAGCGTGCATGTAGGACAGTGGATCTACTGTAGACAGCGTGCATGTAGGACGGTGGATCTACTGTAGACAGCGTGCATGTAGGACGGTGGATCTACTGTAGACAGCGTGCATGTAGGACAGTGGATCTACTGTAGACAGCGTGCATGTAGGACAGTGGATCTACTGTAGACAGCGTGCATGTAGGACAGTGGATCTACTGTAGACAGCGTGCATGTAGGACAGTGGATCTACTGTAGACAGCGTGCATGTAGGACGGTGGATCTACTGTAGACAGCGTGCATGTAGGACAGTGGATCTACTGTAGACAGCGTGCATGTAGGACGGTGGATCTACTGTAGACAGCGTGCATGTAGGACAGTGGATCTACTGTAGACAGCGTGCATGTAGGACAGTGGATCTACTGTAGACAGCGTGCATGTAGGACGGTGGATCTACTGTAGACAGCGTGCATGTAGGACAGTGGATCTACTGCAGACAGCGTGCATGTAGGACGGTGGATCTACTGTAGACAGTGTGCATGTAATGTAATGAAACCCCTTGTTTGTCCACCTCAGGGTGCTCCAGCTGATGAACCTGACGGACTCTCGACTAGCTCAGGCCGGTAACGAGAGGCTGGAACTCGCCATGCTCAGCTTCTTTGAGCAGTTCAGGAAGATCTACATCGGTGATCAGGTGCAGAAATCGTCAAAGGTAAACACTGATGATGATGCTGCTGGTGGAGAGCAGAGACGCAGAGACACAGAGACACAGAGACACATAGACACAGAGACACAGAGACACAGAGACACAGGGACACATAGACACATAGACACATAGACATATAGACATATAGACACATAGACACATAGACACATAGACACATAGACATATACGCTTCAGCCCGTTGCGGCGATACGTCAGTCGGTTGATAAATGTGGACGTTATAGAGCTTTTAATCCCCCGTTCACTAGTATAGAGTTAAAGGTCAGTCTGATCAGGTCCAATATGGCGCCCACGTTGACGTACGATCCGGCGGCGTCTATGTTTATACGTCTATGGTGGAGAGTCTGTAGCATGCTGGGTTAGATTAACCCTCGCCTGGCTTCAGTAACCCTGTATACTGTTAACGGGGGGGCCAGGTCGGTGGGGTGAGCAGCTCTTTTGTCCGTCTGCTCTGCTGACTGCAGCACTTTCTATAGATCCAGTCTCAGTGTGCTACTACTGCTGTTGTACTATTGTGTTGTTAGTATAACGGTCACCGGTTCATGCTGACTGACGGAGTGTGTTCTCTTTGTTCAGGCCAGAGACGTCCCAGATCAGTGCTGTAACGTAGAGGCTGTAGATCAGACCAGCAGACATCCCAGTAACCTAAATATAACTCTGTTTCTTTGTGTACATCTCTAGCTGCTAGTAGGGGTGGAAAAATAATAGATTCACATAGATATCACGATTTATATTTTAATGATTTCTAAACAGATGTTTTTATACCAGAATCGATATATCTGCTTCATCTGAGTCTATGTGGAGGTAGAAGGAAGTTACCGCTTTTATTGTGGTAGTCTGAGTAACGTGACGTCATATCCGTTCCGTATCCGTCAACCAAAACAAACCTCAGAAAGTATAAAACGTCGGAGGGTCGTCGTGGATACGACCTGCACCCTCACATGTTAAATCCAGCGTGGTAAACACTACACATCCAGTAAAGGATGGAAACACTTTGGGTTTCACACATTGCAGGAAAAGCAGAGCTAGACATCACGGCTAAAGCTGCATGCTAACTCTGTCACGGACAGGAAACGTTATCGTATCGCGGTAACGTGCGGTCCAGCCGGCCGTCGCTCTCGTCTCCGTGGTCAAATGGGCCGACGCTACAACTGTAGAGCACCCATATACTGACATTTCTGTTAAATGCATTGAAACGGCCCCGATGGAGCTGACCATGGATGGATAAAGAGAAGGAGCTGACGGGAGAGCTAGAGACGGCCTTGGAGAAGTTAGAGGAAGTAGACACGTGGGACTACGTCCGCTTTTCAAAATAAGGTGCTAACAAAGGGAACTGTATACACAAAATACATCTATGGAAATAAGATTGATTGGATTATATTCAGCAGAAGTATAAAACATTACATGTCCCTTATAAATTAGGCAAAAACCTAAAACTTCAGGAAACGTAACGGAGTAATAGATGACAGAACATGGAACTTATTATTATTTTTAATGAATTAAAAATGTGAAGGTGTATTAATTATAAAATGTGAGTGAGTGAAGCTGTGTGTGTTGTGATGGTCCTCATTGATGGAGCTGTGTGTGTTTGTTTCTGTTCAGCTTTATCGACGACTATCAGAAGTTCTGGGGTTGAATGATGAGACCATGGTACTCAGTGTCTTTATAGGGAAAATGTGAGTAACACTAATCATTCATTCTGATGTTTGATTATATACCAGATATTATATTTATATCAGTAATGAAGCATATCAGTTTAACCTTTAATGTAAATGTAAATTCAGGTCATCAGGTCATGATGATCAATCTTTTCTCTGTTTCAGCATCACAAACTTGAAGTACTGGGGCCAGTGTGAACCGATCACCTCCAAGACACTCCAACTACTGAACGACCTCTCTTTAGGATATCCTTTATTAATGCTCCACCTTTATCAATGCTCCACCTTTAGTAATGCTCCACCTTTATCAATGCTCCACCTTTATTAATGCTCCACCTTTATTAAAGACCTCTCTTTAGGATATCCTTTATTAATGCTCCACCTTTATCAATGCTCCACCTTTATTAATGCTCCACCTTTATTAATGACCTCTCTTTAGGATATCCTTTATTAATGCTCCACCTTTATCAATGCTCTACCTTTATCAATGACCTCTCTTTAGGATATCCTTTATTAATGCTCCACCTTTATTAATGCTCCACCTTTATTAATGCTCCACCTTTATTAATGACCTCTCTTTAGGATATCCTTTATTAATGCTCCACCTTTATCAATGCTATACCTTTATCAATGACCTCTCTTTAGGATATCCTTTATTAATGCTCCACCTTTATTAATGCTCCACCTTTATTAATGCTCCACCTTTATTAATGACCTCTCTTTAGGATATCCTTTATTAATGCTCCACCTTTATTAATGACCTCTCTTTAGGATATCCTTTATTAATGCTCCATCTTTATTAATGACCTCTCTTTAGGATATCCTTTATTAATGCTCCATCTTTATTAATGACCTCTCTTTAGGATATCCTTTATTAATGCTCCATCTTTATTAATGACCTCTCTTTAGGATATCCTTTATTAATGCTCCACCTTCATTAACGACCTCTCTATGCTCCACCTTTATTAACGACCTCTCTATGCTCCACCTTTATTAACGACCTCTCTATGCTCCACCTTTATTAACGACCTCTCTATGCTCCACCTTTATTAACGACCTCTCTTTAGGATATCCTTTATTAATGCTCCACCTTTATTAATGCTCCACCTTTATTAACGACCTCTCTTTAGGATATCCTTTATTAATGCTCCACCTTTATCAATGCTCCACCTTTATTAATGCTCCACCTTTATTAATGACCTCTCTTTAGGATATCCTTCAGGACGCATTCATGATGCTTCATGTTTAGTAAGTCTGTCCATCCATTCAAATATTCAATCACACATGTTTTATCAGTTCTTAATGAACCTTAAAGGGAGATTAGTCAAGTATTTAATCCTCTTATCAACATGTGAGTGGATCAAATCAACAACACTTCAAAAGACGACGGCGTATCTTACCGGTAGCAAAACCTCCAAAATATAAACCAGAGAGAAGCAACAGATGTTCGACATCAGAGGAGCTGAACAATAACTAGAAAGATGAGTTGATGGTTTAATGAGTTATCAGTTAGTGAACTGAGCAGGATGGATGTGTTGTTGGGACTTTAATGAGTTCCTGGATGTGTCCGTTGTCTCCTTGACTTCCTGTTGGTGTACGTACAGCAGTGTGAGGAAGCTGGTGAAGCTCAGCGCGGTCCAGTTCATGTTGAATAACCACACAGTGAGTATATATTATATAGTTATAGTTATATATATATATATATATATAGAGTATATTATAGGTCGTGTGATTAACGTGTCCTGTGTTTCAGAGCGAGCACTTCTCCTTCCTGGGCGTGAACAACCAGTCCAATCTGAGCGACATGCGCTGTCGGACCACCTTCTACACGGCACTGGGCCGCCTGCTGATGGTCGACCTGGGTAAATACACATTCAGCCTTTACTCTCACAGGGAGCTCATTTAAACGGACCGTTAGGTCAACTGAGACGTGTTCCAGAGCAGCCATTTGAGACGTCAGCGCTGTGATAATCAGAGTTAATGTTGAAGAGACGTGGACTCCTGTCACTGATGAGGATTTAGACTTGACAAAACCAAAAATGATGATGATGATGATGATGATGACACGGAGGAGAAGCTTATTGACAGAGAGAGATAGTAGATATAAATAACAGGTTTTATCGTGGTAGATATCGTCAGAGTCTCACGACGGCATCCAGACATTTTTTATCGCGACATCGCAGGATTCAATATATCGTTACATCCCTATAATATATAATATATGATATATAATATATAATATATAATATATAATATATAATATATAATATATAATATAATATCACATTATTATCCACGTTGGATGATAGACCTGGAGATGTCAGGGTCAACTCAGCAGCTAATAAATAGTAATCATCTAAAGACAGATTATTTCACAGAGAGTTGAGGACATGGCTGTAAAGCTTAATCATTCATTCATTCATTCATTCATTCATTCATTCATTCATTCATTCATTCATTCATCCATCCATTCATTCATTCATTCATTCATTCATTCATTCATTCATTCGTTCATTCGTTGTACTTCAGTTGACTCCTGTTTCCTCCTTCTCTGTTCTGTAGGTGAAGACGAGGATCAGTTTGAACAGTTCATGCTTCCTCTGACGGCAGCGTTTGAAACTGTGGCTCAGATGTTGAGTACGAACACCTTCAACGAGCAGGAAGCCAAGGTGAGAAACACTCTCTGTTAACCTGTTTACTGACTCTGTTAACCTGCTGCTACCAGGATCTGATCTCTATTAACCTGCTGCTACCAGGATCTGATCTCTGTTAACCTGCTGCTACCAGGATCTGATCTCTGTTAACCTGCTGCTACCAGGATCTGATCTCTGTTAACCTGCTGCTACCAGGATCTGATCTCTGTTAACCTGCTGCTACCAGGATCTGATCTCTATTAACCTGCTGCTACCAGGATCTGATCTCTGTTAACCTGCTGCTAACAGCATCTGATCTCTCTTAGCTCTATAAGTTGTATTTTCTGATGATAGTGAGATAGTGGTGTGAGTTAGTTTTCTTGTCCAGAGCTTTAAGAGCTGGTTTAAACAGTTAATAAAGTGGTTGTATTGTGTTGTACACGCCTGTGACCAGGAGGTGGCACTATTGAAGTAATTATGAATATATTAATAATGTATTAAACAGGGCTGTCAATTCATTAAAATATTTCATCACAATTAATCACACATTTTGTATCTGTTCTAAATGAACCTTAAAGGGAGATTAGTCAAGTATTTAATCCTCTTATCAACATGGGAGTGGACAAATATGCTGCTATATGTAAATGTATGTATATATTTATTATTGTTAATCAATGAACAACACAAAACAATGACAGATATTGTCCAGAAACCCTCAGATGTAAAAAAAAGTTCGAAAAATGTCCACAATAATGTCCCAAAAAAATCTGAAAAATGTCAAAAAAAAATTAAAAATGTCTGAAAAATGTCAAAAAAAAAAAAAAAAGGTAAAGAAAAAGAAAAAAACGTCTGAAAAATATCAAAACAATGTAAAAGAAAAAAAAAAAAAGTTTGAAAAACGTCCCCCAAAAAAATCTGACAAATGTCAAAAAATGTACAAGAAAAGTCTGAAAAATGTAAAAAAAAAAAAAAAAAAAAAGTCTGAAAAATGTAAAGAAAATGAAAAAGAAATAAAAGACTGAAAAATGTAAAAAAAAAAAAAAAAAAAAAGTTCCAGAAATTTTAAAAAAAAGTCCCAAAAAAAGTCTGAAAAATGTAAAAAAAAAAAAAAAAATTGAATAATGTCGAATTTTTTGGGGGGAAAAATGTTAAAAAAAAAAAAAAAAAAGTCAAAAAATGTCCCCCAAAAAGTCTGACAAATGTCAAAAAATTTACAAAAAAAGTCTGAAAAATGTCCGAAAAAATGTAAAAAAAAAAAAGAAAATATCAATAATGTCAAAAAAACTGAAAAATGTCTGAAAAATGTCTGAAAAAAAAAAAAAAAATGTAAAGAAAAAGAACGTCTGAAAAATATCAAAACAATGTAAAAGAAAAAAAAAAAAAGTTTGAAAAACGTCCCCCAAAAAAATCTGACAGTTGTCAAAAAATGTACAAGAAAAGTCTGAAAAATGTAAAAAAAAAAAAAGTCTGAAAAATGTAAAGAAAATGAAAAAGAAATAAAAGACTGAAAATGTCAAAAAAATAAAAAAAAAGTTCCAAAAATGTCCCAAAAAAAGTCTGAAAAATGTCAAAAAAAAAAAAAGTTTGAATGTAGAATTTGTTTTTGAAAAATTTCAAAAACAAAAAAAAGTCAAAAAATGTCCCCCAAAAAGTCTGAAAAATGTAAAAAAAAACCATTAAAATGTCAAGAAAATATCATCCAGAAACCCTCTCAGGTTCTGCATTTATCATAAAACAATATGCTCAGATCATAACATGGCAAACTGCAGCCCAACAGGCAACAACAGCTGTCAGTGTGTCAGTGTGCTGACTTCACTATGACTTGCCCCAAACTGCATGTGATTATCATAAAGTGGGCATGTCTGTAAAGGGGAGACTCATGGGTACCCATAGAACCCATTTACATTCACACATCTGGAGGTCAGAGGTCAAGGGACCCCTTTGAGACATCGGCATCGATTACAATAAGAGCGTATCATTACAGATGTGGAGGTGGCCGTGATTAAAGACACACCTTTCTACTTCTGACCGTTGTCTTCTTCTTCTCTTGTTTCCTGTAGAGGACTCTGGTGGGTTTGGTCCGAGACCTGCGAGGCATCGCGTTCGCCTTCAACGCCAAGACGAGCTTCATGATGCTGTTTGACTGGATGTATCCTTCCAGCCGCGGTCATGTGACCTCAGACAGCAGTCCGTCATCACACTTATTATTATTATTACTGATCAGTAACCGTCCTTAACGCTGACCTGCAGATATCCAGCCTATATGCCCATTCTGCAGCGAGCCATCGAGCTCTGGTACCACGACCCAGCATGCACCACACCGGTCCTCAAACTGATGGCTGAGCTGGTTCACAACAGGTGGGAGAACCGGGGCGGTAGAGCTACTGATATCTCAGGAGTTTACTGTAGTTTACTGTAGTTTTACTTTAATCTCAGTAGTTTACTGTAGTTTTACTGATATCTCAGGAGTTTACTGTAGTTTTACTGATATCTCAGGAGTTTACTGTAGTTTTACTATAGTTTTACTTTAATATCAGTAGTTTACTGTAGTTTTACTGTAATCTCAGTAGTTTACTGTAGTTTTACTGTAATCTCAGTAGTTTACTGTAGTATTACTGTAATCTCAGTAGTTTACTGTAGTTTTACTGATATCTCAGTAGTTTACTGTAGTTTTACTGTAGTTTTACTGTAATCTCAGTAGTTTACTGTAGTTTTACTGTAATCTCAGTAGTTTACTGTAGTTTTACTGTAGTTTTACTGTAATATCAGTAGTTTACTGTAGTTTTACTGTAATCTCAGTAGTTAACTGTAGTTTTACTGTAGTTTTACTGTAGTATTACTGTAATCTCAGTAGTTTACTGTAGTTTTCCTGTAGTATTACTGTAATCTCAGTAGTTTACTGTAGTTTTACTGTAGTTTTACTGTAATCTCAGTAGTTTACTGTAGTTTTACTGTAATCTTGTCAGCAGTATTACAGTAAAACTACAAACCGAACTGAGAACATGACCTTCCTGACGGAGGTAACAAAGATTCCCATATGATGAGAATCAGCGTCATACATCACTACTTCCCTGAGACTGATTATTGATTATTGATAACCAACCTCTCTGTTTTCTGGTAGATCCCAGAGGCTTCAGTTCGACGTGTCGTCGCCCAACGGCATCCTGCTGTTCAGAGAAACCAGCAAGATGATCACAACCTACGGTACTGTGAGGCAGAAACACTGAGCTGCTGATGTACGGAGGCCCAGAGGGGTCAGAATTAAAAATATGAAGATATATATAAAAATAATAACCACATGTACTGATTAGACTGAACTGATGCTGCATATCAATAATTAAGAGAGAAAATCTGATAAATAAACAAAAACATGTTTCAGATTAACGACCGATATCTGTAATGTTTGGGACATTTAACAGTCTGATACATACAGTATATTATATTATATCTGTAAAATGATCAATAGTCTCTAATAACCATGAAACTGTTAATTAATCCAGTACATTTATAACATTGAGCTCGTTATCATGAAATATAATTTTATCTAAGAGTTAACTGGAGCTCATTTCTATTTAATTCATTCATTGATATGGTTATTTATCTCCTCATGGTCCTGTAGGGAACCGTATCCTGACGCTGGGAGAGGTTCCGAAGGACCAGGTGTACGGCGTGAAGCTGAAGGGCGTCAGCGTGTGCTTCGCCATGCTGAAGGCGGTGCTCAGCGGAAACTACGTCAACTTCGGGGTCTTCCGTCTGTACGGCGACGACGCTCTGGATAACGCCTTACAGACCTTCATCAAACTACTGCTGTCCATCCCTCACAGTGACTTACTAGTACGTTCATCAGATCACTTATTCATCCTGCAGGCTGCACGCCGGTAAAACCAGTTAGGGAGGACGTTTTAAAACCAGTTCAGGACATTTAAAACCAGTTCAGGACGTTTAAAACCAGTTCAGGACGTTTAAAACCAGTTCAGGACATTTAAAACCAGTTCAGGACGTTTAAAACCAGTTCAGGACATTTAAAACCAGTTCAGGATATTTAAAACCAGTTCAGGACGTTTTAAAACCAGTTCAGGACATTTAAAACCAGTTCAGGATATTTAAAACCAGTTCAGGACATTTAAAACCAGTTCAGGATATTTAAAACCAGTTCAGGACGTTCTAAAACCAGTTCAGGACGTTCTAAAACCAGTTCAGGACATTTAAAACCAGTTCAGGACGTTCTAAAACCAGTTCAGGACATTTAAAACCAGTTCAGGACGTTCTTAAACCAGTTCAGGACATTTAAAACCAGTTCAGGACGTTCTAAAACCAGTTCAGGACATTTAAAACCAGTTCAGGACGTTCTAAAACCAGTTCAGGACGTTCTAAAACCAGTTCAGGACATTTAAAACCAGTTCAGGACGTTCTAAAACCAGTTCAGGACATTTAAAACCAGTTCAGGACGTTCTAAAACCAGTTCAGGACATTTAAAACCAGTTCAGGACATTCTAAAACCAGTTCAGGACGTTTAAAACCAGTTCAGGATATTTAAAACCAGTTCAGGACGTTCTAAAACCAGTTCAGGACGTGCTGAAACCAGTTCAGGACGTGGTAAACCCAGTTCACCCAGTCTCGGTCTCCCTGCAGGACTACCCGAAGCTCAGCCAGTCCTTCTACTCTCTGCTGGAGGTTCTGACTCAGGATCACATGAACTTCATCGCCAGTCTGGAGCCTCACGTGGTGATGTACATCCTGTCGTCCATATCAGAAGGACTCACCGCGCTCGGTAAGACTCTCTCAGGTCCAGTTGGTGCTGTTAGGAGCGTGCACGTGATGCTGGGTGTTCATGTGAGTGTGTGTTTCAGATACGATGGTGTGCACCGGCTGCTGCTCCAGTCTGGACCACATCGTGACCTACCTGTTCAAGCAGCTGTCTCGCTCCACCAAGAAGCGTCCCACGCCGATGGCCACGGACGACCGCTTCCTCCACATCATGCAGCAGCACCCGGAGATGATCCAGCAGGTCAGAGGTCACGCTTCCTCTCTGTTAGCAGGGACACAGGTCAGAGGTCACGCTTCCTCTCTGTTAGCAGTTAGCAGGGACACAGGTCAGAGGTCACGCTTCCTCTCTGTTAGCAGGGACACAGGTCAGAGGTCACGCTTCCTCTCTGTTAGCAGTTAGCAGGGACACAGGTCAGAGGTCACGCTTCCTCTCTGTTAGCGTTAGCAGGGACAGATCTCACTGTTTATCTCCTCATTCTGACTCCTCAACCCCAGAGATCGGAGGGTTTTACCAGAGACGGTTTACAGATCAGTACATCGGTACACCGGCCGGTCAGCGTACAGAAGCACAACGTCGTGACTAACTAGCTAGCTAGCTAGTTAGATAGATAGATAGATAGATAGATAGATAGTTAGATAGATAGATAGATAGATAGATAGATAGTTATCTATCGCTAAATTGCCAGCTATAAATAACTATCTAGCCACGAGCTTGGAAGTGAATAAAGTAAAGTATTAGATGTCTGATCAGATGAGTCAGAAGAAGAAGAAGTTTATCTGATGATGTTGTTGTTGTTGTGCAGATGTTGTCCACGGTGTTGAACATCATTATCTTCGAGGACTGCAGGAACCAGTGGTCCATGTCTCGTCCTCTGTTAGGACTCATCCTGCTCAACGAGAAGGTGAGAACCTCAAACCTCACACATCACTCTGTGTGTGTTAGTGTGTGTTTCTAACAGGTGTGTGTTTGTGTGTGTGTGTGTGTGTGTGTGTGTGTGTGTGTGTGTGTGTGTGTGTGTGTCTGTGTGTGTGTGTGTGTGTGTGTGTGTGTGTGTGTGTGTGTGTGTGTGTGTGTGTGTGTGTGTGTGTGTGTGTGTGTGTGTGTGTGTGTGTGTGTGTGTGTGTGTGTGTGTGTGTGTGTGTGTGTGTGTGTGTGTGTGTGTGTGTGTGTGTGTGTGTGTGTGTGTGTGTGTGTGTGTGTGTGTCTGTGTGTGTGTGTGTGTGTGTGTGTGTGTGTGTGTGTGTGTGTGTGTGTGTGTGTGTGTGTGTGTGTGTGTGTGTGTGTGTGTGTGTGTGTGTGTGTGTGTGTGTGTGTGTGTGTGTGTGTGTGTGTGTGTGTCCTGCAGTACTTTGCTGACCTGAGGAACAGCATCGTGAACAGTCAGCCTCCAGAGAAGCAGCAGGCCATGCACTTATGTTTTGAGAACCTGATGGAGGGAATAGAGAGAAATCTACTAACAAAGAATCGGGACAGGTACCACACACACACACACACACACACACACACACACACACTACTTTATTTATTTATTAGAAAATCAACCAGCAACTGATTTATCGTTTCAAGCAAAAATGACTGTTTGACTGAAATGTTTTCTTTGTCATATATGACAGTTAGTTGAGTATCTTAAGGTCTGTTGGTCGGACAGACAAAGCTGAAGGCTGAAGATATATACAATATATATAACGTTTCTAATAGTTGCCCATCCCAATAACTGTCTGTCTCTCCACCCGTCTGTCTGTCCTCAGGTTCACTCAGAACCTGTCTGTGTTCAGGAGAGAAGTGAACGACAGCATGAAGAACTCAACGTACGGCGTCAACAGCAACGACATGATGAGCTGACATTCCACAGAGAGGAGTCTGATCCAGCTGCAGACGGAGCTCCGCCCTCCCTCGCTCCGGCCCCGCCTCCCCCCGCCCTGCATCAGCCTCCCCCCCCCTCCCCCCCTGGGCCCGGATGCCTGGGGATCACCTCCTCCCCCCCCCGCCACCGCGTACCGCCCTCCTCCTCCGCCTCCTCCTCCTCCGCCTCCTTTTTGATAGAAGCATATATAAATATATACAGATCTATTTTAAAGCCATGGTCTAACTCGTCTGGCTGGGGGAGGAGGTCAGAGGTCACGGGGAGGTGAGGGGGGGGGAGGAAGGGGACGAACGCCGGTAAACGTAGTAATCCGCTTCTGCCTGCCTTGTATAGAAAAACACACAAAAAACCAAGTGTACATTTTTTTTCGTAACATTTTGAACAATGTTTATAATGATCGAATTTAAAACACAAAGATGAGTCGAGGAAAAATAATAAAAAAAAGAAAACAAACAGGTGTGATTGAGCTTTTTACAGTGTAGTGAGTTAGTGCAGCTGTGTGTGTGCGTGGGGGGGTCGGGGGGGGGGGGGACAGGAAGTAGAGGTACACACACTAACAGGAAGGGAGAGTCAGAGCATCCATGTTGTACATTTTACTGAAGTCTCTGGTTGAAGTGATGTAAATAGCCCCGCCCCCTCGCCGCCGCAGGCTCCAAGACCGAGTTTAAAGGGTTAACCTGCTATTTTTAACCACGCCGTCTCCATGGCGACCTCACAGTCGTTCACACCTCATGATGAAAGCAGCATGAGCCTCTTAAAGCTTCCACATACATTCATTCTAATTCAACGTTGTTAACATCTGCAGTCGTTCTCCCAACATCTGGAGCTCGTCTTTCAGCGGTTCAGTGACGCCGTTTTTAATAATCCATTTCATCGAACTAGCTAACTTAGCTCTGTTCCACGTCACCAACACCAGCTAGCTAACGTGACTGAACCTGATGAGAAGAGCTGTAGATTATTGATGTGAAGACTTGAGGAGGCTCGAGCTGCTCGTCCTGATCACAGACTGGATGTAAAGATGGCCGACCCGTCTCCACTTCCTCCCACTGTACAGAAGTGAAGCCAAAATATCCGGATACGGGAGCAGCTTGAGATACATTTGGAGCCAGAGTCTGTGCAGTAGTAATCGGAGCTGTCAATCATGACTTCCTGCCCCCTTTTTATAGCATCAATAACTCATTAAAACCAAACTGATCAGAAACATGATCAAAATCAGCCGGATCAGAACGACCTAAAATGACAGAAACATCTTTATTTGCCTTTATAGTTCGTCCCGTCCACTAACTAACACATTCACACCGAGAGCGAAGCCAATTTTCAACTCCTGCAAATACACGATTGATGTGAATTTTGCGTATTCGCGGCACGAACTTAGAAAATCAGCAAATATTTATATTTAAATGTAGCTGCTATCTTTATTCTTAGAGATGAACTAAGCATCCGAGCAGATGTCTGACCAAGGAACACTAACAAAACCAGCAAGTATTTACATTTAATATTAATATTTAATTGTTTTGTCTGAAAAAATGTTTGAAAATAGTAAATAATTATTATTATATAAACAATATCTTATTTAATCAGAGTCTAAAATTCAAAGATATTCAGTTTCCAAAAAAGGGATATTAAGAATATATTCATATTTCGCTGTTGGTGTGAATGCGTTATAACGTGGAGGGGGCGGGGCTTAGTGAGAGATACTGCAGCCAGGGGGCGGGGCTTAGTGGAGGGGGCGGGGCTTAGTGAGCTATACTGCAGCCAGCCACCAGGGGGCGGGGCTTAGTGAGCGATACTGCAGCCAGCCACCAGGGGGCGGGGCTTAGTGAGCTATACTGCAGCCAGGGGGCGGGGCTTAGTGAGAGATACTGCAGCCAGCCACCAGGGGGCGGGGCTTAGTGAGAGATACTGCAGCCAGGGGGCGGGGCTTAGTGGAGGGGGCGGGGCTTAGTGAGCTATACTGCAGCCAGCCACCAGGGGGTGGGGCTTAGTGAGCGATACTGCAGCCAGCCACCAGGGGGCGGGGCTTAGTGAGCTATACTGCAGCCAGGGGGCGGGGCTTAGTGAGAGATACTGCAGCCAGCCACCAGGGGGCGGGGCTTAGTGAGCTATACTGCAGCCAGGGGGCGGGGCTTAGTGAGAGATACTGCAGCCAGCAAATGTGGAGGGGGCGGGGCTTAGTGAGCTATACTGCAGCCAGCCACCGGGGGGCGTCCAGGTGTTTTGGCTTCACCTTTAGGGAGCTGTCATGTCGGCCATCTCTTTCTACAGTCTGATGTGAACGGCGTGTTGTTTTCTGGACACGACGACGAGGTTAAAAACCGTCAGAGTTTCCCTTGGTGACGTCCCGTCGGTGTCGTCTGATC
>CAKAOJ020000221.1:535000-550000 GCA_916701645.2 Sebastolobus alascanus | reverse complement strand
AGAAACACCCTTTTTTTCTGAAAATTTTGTTCAAAACATTTTTTTCGAAATTTTCAAAAGTATGTTTTTATAAAAATTTAAAAAAAATGCAATTAAATGGTTTTCAAAAAAGGCAATATATTGCTTTTTTGGAAAAAAAACTCAGTTTAAAATTTCGTCAATTTTCAAAAAAGTCATGCTATAGTATGACTTTTTTGAAAATTGGCGAAATTTTAAACTGAGTTTTTTTTGCACCAAATTAATCGACAGACTATACTATGCCTGTTTTCATGAAAATTTTCGACATTCTATACTATGACATTTTTTTACGAATATTTTCGACATGCTATAGTATGACTTTTTTCATGAAAATATTCGTAAAAAAATGTCATAGTATAGAATGTCGAAAATTTTCATGAAAAAAGGCATAGTATAGTCTGTCGATTAATTTGGTGGAAAAAAAACTCAGTTTAAAATTTCGTCAATTTTCAAAAAAGTCATGCTATAGTATGACTTTTTTGAAAATTGGCGAAATTTTAAACTGAGTTTTTTTTGCACCAAATTAATCGACAGACTATACTATGCCTGTTTTCATGAAAATTTTCGACATTCTATACTATGACATTTTTTTACGAATATTTTCGACATGCTATAGTATGACTTTTTTCATGAAAATATTCGTAAAAAAATGTCATAGTATAGAATGTCGAAAATTTTCATGAAAAAAGGCATAGTATAGTCTGTCGATTAATTTGGTGGAAAAAAAACTCAGTTTAAAATTTCGTCAATTTTCAAAAAAGTCATGCTATAGTATGACTTTTTTGAAAATTGGCGAAATTTTAAACTGAGTTTTTTTTGCACCAAATTAATCGACAGACTATACTATGCCTGTTTTCATGAAAATTTTCGACATTCTATACTATGACATTTTTTTACGAATATTTTCGACATGCTATAGTATGACTTTTTTCATGAAAATATTCGTAAAAAAATGTCATAGTATAGAATGTCGAAAATTTTCATGAAAAAGGCAATATAGTCTGTCGATTAATTTGGTGGAAAAAAAACTCAGTTTAAAATTTCGTCAATTTTCAAAAAAGTCATGCTATAGTATGACTTTTTTGAAAATTGGCGAAATTTTAAACTGAGTTTTTTTTGCACCAAATTAATCGACAGACTATACTATGCCTGTTTTCATGAAAATTTTCGACATTCTATACTATGACATTTTTTTACGAATATTTTCGACATGCTATTGTATGACTTTTTTCATGAAAATATTCGTAAAAAAATGTCATAGTATAGAATGTCGAAAATGTTCATGAAAAAAGGCATAGTATAGTCTGTCGATTAATTTGGTGGAAAAAAAACTCAGTTTAAAATTTCGTCAATTTTCAAAAAAGTCTTGCTATAGTATGACTTTTTTTAAAATTGGCGAAATTTTAAACTGAGTTTTTTTTGCACCAAATTAATCGACAGACTATACTATGCCTGTTTTCATGAAAATTTTCGACATTCTATACTATGACATTTTTTTACGAATATTTTCGACATGCTATAGTATGACTTTTTTCATGAAAATATTCGTAAAAAAATGTCATAGTATAGAATGTCGAAAATTTTCATGAAAAAAGGCATAGTATAGTCTGTCGATTAATTTGGTGGAAAAAAAACTCAGTTTAAAATTTCGTCAATTTTCAAAAAAGTCATACTATAGTATGACTTTTTTGAAAATTGGCGAAATTTTAAACTGAGTTTTTTTTGCACCAAATTAATCGACAGACTATACTATGCCTGTTTTCATGAAAATTTTCGACATTCTATACTATGACATTTTTTTACGAATATTTTCGACATGCTATAGTATGACTTTTTTCATGAAAATATTCGTAAAAAAATGTCATAGTATAGAATGTCGAAAATTTTCATGAAAAAGGCATAGTATAGTCTGTCGATTAATTTGGTGGAAAAAAACTCAGTTTAAAATTTCGTCAATTTTCAAAAAAGTCATGCTATAGTATGACTTTTTTGAAAATTGGCGAAATTTTAAACTGAGTTTTTTTTGCACCAAATTAATCGACAGACTATACTATGCCTGTTTTCATGAAAATTTTCGA
This sequence comes from Sebastolobus alascanus, assembly GCA_916701645.2. NCBI lineage: Eukaryota > Metazoa > Chordata > Actinopteri > Perciformes > Sebastidae > Sebastolobus > Sebastolobus alascanus. The sequence goes on along the minus strand of CAKAOJ020000221.1, from coordinate 547,904 downwards.
CATTCTATACTATGACATTTTTTTACGAATATTTTCGACATGCTATAGTATGACTTTTTTCATGAAAATATTCGTAAAAAAATGTCATAGTATAGAATGTCGAAAATTTTCATGAAAAAAGGCATAGTATAGTCTGTCGATTAATTTGGTGGAAAAAAAACTCAGTTTAAAATTTCGTCAATTTTCAAAAAAGTCATGCTATAGTATGACTTTTTTGAAAATTGGCGAAATTTTAAACTGAGTTTTTTTTGCACCAAATTAATCGACAGACTATACTATGCCTGTTTTCATGAACATTTTCGACATTCTATACTATGACATTTTTTTACGAATATTTTCGACATGCTATAGTATGACTTTTTTCATGAAAATATTCGTAAAAAAATGTCATAGTATAGAATGTCGAAAATTTTCATGAAAAAAGGCATAGTATAGTCTGTCGATTAATTTGGTGGGAAAAAAACTCAGTTTAAAATTTCGTCAATTTTCAAAAAAGTCATGCTATAGTATGACTTTTTTGAAAATTGGCGAAATTTTAAACTGAGTTTTTTTTGCACCAAATTAATCGACAGACTATACTATGCCTGTTTTCATGAAAATTTTCGACATTCTATACTATGACATTTTTTTACGAATATTTTCGACATGCTATAGTATGACTTTTTTCATGAAAATATTCGTAAAAAATGTCATAGTATAGAATGTCGAAAATTTTCATGAAAAAAGGCATAGTATAGTCTGTCGATTAATTTGGTGGAAAAAAAACTCAGTTTAAAATTTCGTCAATTTTCAAAAAAGTCATGCTATAGTATGACTTTTTTGAAAATTGACGAAAATTTAAACTGAGTTTTTTTTGCACCAAATTAATCGACAGACTATACTATGCCTGTTTTCATGAAAATTTTCGACATTCTATACTATGACATTTTTTTACGAATATTTTCGACATGCTATAGTATGACTTTTTTCATGAAAATATTCGTAAAAAAATGTCATAGTATAGAATGTCGAAAATTTTCATGAAAAAAGGCATAGTATAGTCTGTCGATTAATTTGGTGGAAAAAAAACTCAGTTTAAAATTTCGTCAATTTTCAAAAAAGTCATGCTATAGTATGACTTTTTTGAAAATTGACGAAATTTTAAACTGAGTTTTTTTTGCACCAAATTAATCGACAGACTATACTATGCCTGTTTTCATGAAAATTTTCGACATTCTATACTATGACATTTTTTTACGAATATTTTCGACATGCTATAGTATGACTTTTTTCATGAAAATATTCGTAAAAAAATGTCATAGTATAGAATGTCGAAAATTTTCATGAAAAAAGGCATAGTATAGTCTGTCGATTAATTTGGTGGAAAAAAAACTCAGTTTAAAATTTCGTCAATTTTCAAAAAAGTCATGCTATAGTATGACTTTTTTGAAAATTGGCGAAATTTTAAACTGAGTTTTTTTTGCACCAAATTAATCGACAGACTATACTATGCCTGTTTTCATGAAAATTTTCGACATTCTATACTATGACATTTTTTTACGAATATTTTCGACATGCTATAGTATGACTTTTTTCATGAAAATATTCGTAAAAAAATGTCATAGTATAGAATGTCGAAAATTTTCATGAAAAAAGGCATAGTATAGTCTGTCGATTAATTTGGTGGAAAAAAAACTCAGTTTAAAATTTCGTCAATTTTCAAAAAAGTCATGCTATAGTATGACTTTTTTGAAAATTGGCGAAATTTTAAACTGAGTTTTTTTTCCACCAAATTAATCGACAGACTATACTATGCCTTTTTTCATGAAAATTTTCGACATTCTATACTATGACATTTTTTTACGAATATTTTCGACATGCTATAGTATGACTTTTTTCATGAAAATATTCGTAAAAAAATGTCATAGTATAGAATGTCGAAAATTTTCATGAAAAAAGGCATAGTATAGTCTGTCGATTAATTTGGTGGAAAAAAAACTCAGTTTAAAATTTCGTCAATTTTCAAAAAAGTCATGCTATAGTATGACTTTTTTGAAAATTGGCGAAATTTTAAACTGCGTTTTTTTTGCACCAAATTAATCGACAGACTATACTATGCCTGTTTTCATGAAAATTTTCGACATTCTATACTATGACATTTTTTTACGAATATTTTCGACATGCTATAGTATGACTTTTCATGAAAATATTCGTAAAAAAATGTCATAGTATAGAATGTCGAAAATTTTCATGAAAAAAGGCATAGTATAGTCTGTCGATTAATTTGGTGGAAAAAAAACTCAGTTTAAAATGTCGAAAATATTCATGAAGAAAAAGTCATAGTATAGTATGTCGAAAAAAGCCATAAATAAAAGTCATAGTATAGCATGCTGAAAAGTCAGAAAAAATTCATGTATATGTACCATATGTATGTACAGGTATTTTATAAAATATTTGTATCTATATAAATAGCAACCCGTCTATGAGTCGCCTGTAGTTGTGAGTGTGATTGTCTGTACTGAGCTAAAGAGGCTGAACGATGCGTCTGACGGTGATTTAGCTCTTTATGGCTTTAAAATGAGCTCGTAAACCGGCTGCTGGTGAAACAATCCGATAGTTCACTCCGACTCAACGCTGAGACGGAGTGTGATTCACTCAGAAATCCTCTCTGTGATGAACACTCTGACAACCTTCAGTAAAATGCATCTGACCTTTTATTTGTGGTTTCCTCGGTTACAGGCAAACACACAACAAAATAAACAACATTTATGATTGGCACAATAAAACTTTACAGTAAATATAAAAATGCAGAAGTGAGGTTGAAGCGTCCAAACGGTGTTTAACGGGCCGCACTAATGAATCAGACTTTAAATACATGAATGGATGTAATGTAAAATCAGAAGCTGTACCCTCAGGAGACGGAGAGTTTAACACTTCATCTGTTTCCTGGAGGCTCGGTCCTGCTGGTGCTGGGCAGGATTGGATGGGTTCTGGTTACTGGTTCTGGGTCAGTTTGAGACTAGCTCTTTGAACATTTGGGCTTGAACACAGCGTTGTTGTAGCCTTCTCTGTTGCGGGCGATTTCAACCGCAAAGAACTGAGTCCTGGTGGCTGGAAACAGGAAGAAGTAGATTAAATGCTTTTTGTCTCACTTTTTAAATAATAACGTGTTTTCCACTGAGATATATATATATATATCTATCTATATATAGATAGATATATCTATTATATATAGATATAAACTTACCAAATATAGTATTATCATCCGTGTAGTCTTTCTCACAGTCCAGACGCAGCAGAGTGCCGTAGTTGAAATCTTCGATGATTCCTTCAAACTGGTTACAGAACGGACGCCATATCTGCACACAAACAGTTCACCACTTAGGCTGGGTCAGGGGTCAGAGGTCAGGGGTCAGAGGTCAGGGGTCAGAGTGGTTCACATTGGACATGCTACGATTTTCAGAGAAGTGCTGCCCACGTCAGCGTAATCATAAAATCATCATAGTATAATATGTGGAAAAAGGTATTTAAAAAAAAGTCATAGAACAGTATGTCGAAAAAGTTTTAAAAACTCATAGTATAGTACAAGAACTAGTCATAGTACAGTACTGTGTTACCAGAAGAAATACTGTTATATACACACAAAACATGGAGCTATGCCCATTATGAAAACTTATAAATAATATAAATAATTTTTCTATTCTATAGGAGGAACCGACAGGAAGTTGCTGTTGGGCAGAAACATGGGCCGACCCCCCTCCCCCCCCCCGCAGAGTCCCCCCCCCACAGAGTCCCACCACCATTATTATTATTATTATTATTATTATTATTATTATTATTATTAGACACACTGACCTGTTTGGCCTCCTCAGATTTCAGGTCGTCTGTTCTCAGCAGCTTCACCTTCAGATCTTTGAAGGTTTCTCTGAACGAAGAGTAAATGTTATCGTCCAGTTTCGTCAGTTTCAGGAACTTCGGATCGACGGAAGAAATGAGCTGAAGAGAGAAGAAGAGTTTAATTCATCTGGAAGTGAAAAACAATAAACCTACTCACACACATACATATATATATATATAGATATATATATATATATATATGTATATATATGTATGTGTATATATATATATATATATATATATATGTATATGTAAATACATATGTATATACATATGTATATATATATATATATACATATGTATATATATATGTACATATATCTATATATATATAGATATATGTACATATATATATATACATGTGTATATATACATATACATACATGTATGTATATATAGATATACATGTATGTATATCTATATATACATACATGTATGTATATATAGATATACATGTATGTATATCTATATCTATATACATGTATATCTATATATATACACATGTACGTATATATATATACATGTATATATACACGTGTATATATATATACACGTACATGTATATATATAGATATATGTACATATATCTATATATATAGATATATGTACATATATATATAGATATACGTACATATATCTATATAGATATACATACATGTGTGTATATATATCTATATCTATAACTTTAACTTAACGATAAATGACTTTAACTTGACGATAAATTACTTTAACTTAACGATAAATGACTTTAACATGACGATAAATGACTTTAACTTAACGATAAATGACTTTAACTTGACGATAAATGACTTTAACTTAACGATAAATGACTTTAACTTAACGATAAATGACTTTAACTTAACGATAAATGACTTTAACTTAACGATAAATGACTTTAACATACATGTACAGAATCACAACATGTATATTCGTTGTTCTCTTACTAATAAAAACTAAACCATCTGTTTGTGTTACTGTCTGTATATGTTGTTATACTGTCTGTCTAATTAGTCTCTTTTTGGACTAATAAAGAAATAAAGTAGATTTCCCTCCATGTCTGTCCAACATGTCTCACTTCATCATTTTATCCTGTTAGATATTTCTGTTAAATTGTCATAATTATAAGTTGTGGCCCAAAACGTAAATATAACATAATAATGATTATTGTGATAAGATGTTTTCTGTAGAATATGAAGTGTAGGCATGACCACGATATTTAGTTTAATATGATATTTAATCTTTAACAAATCGCCTCCTGTGATTTGAAAACTGCAGTCAGACATATTGTCATTTAGATAAAAGTCTGATTAATTGTGCAGCTTCAAGTCTCTCGCTCACTTTATTATTATTATTAAACCGAGAGCACAGATTAGTTTTGTTTTCACCTCCTGGTCTCTGTAGTATTCAGAATGTACATTATTAGAGGTTATTAGAGGTTATTAGATGAACCTACTATATTGTTGAATTGATATTTTTACTGCTTCTTCTAAACTGAACTAAATCAATCATGTGGGTGAAAAACACTTCATGTAAAATGTTAAATTAGATTATTAACTTAGTTAAATTAGTTGACGAGGAACAAAGTGAGAATCCATAAATGAAAGATCTTACGTTGAAGTAAACTTCTGCGTGGTTGTATGCCTTCATCGCCCACATGACTTCAAGCTGAGGCTGAAACAACAAACAACACAAAGGTCAAAAGGTCATTCGCTGTCTGTTGAAGCCCAGTGCATGCTGGGAGGAATCTCTGCAACCACAACTCCTCGTTCATATGAAGCTACATGAATCAGATAAACACTGTGTGAGGAGCTGCAGTCAGATTAAAGACTGAATCAATTATTAGATATAATCTAGCGGTGGGTCGGGGACGGCCATTTTGAGACGAGGAAGAAGAAGAAGGAGGAAGAAGAGGAGGAAGAAGAAGAAGGAGGAAGAGGAGGAGGAAGAAGAAGGAGGAAGAGGAGGAGGAAGAAGAAGGAGGAAGAGGAGGACGAAGAAGAAGGAGGAAGAAAAGGAGGAAGAAGAGGAGGAGGAAGAGGAGGAAGAAGAAGAAGGAGGAAGAGGAGGAAGAAGAAGAAGGAGGAAGAGGAGGAGGAAGAAGAAGGAGGAAGAGGAGGAGGAAGAAGAAGGAGGAAGAAAAGGAGGAAGAAGAGGAGGAGGAAGAGGAGGAGGAAGACAAATGAGAATTACAGTACGGTCCATCATCATTAATACTTTAAGTCCGGACCGAACGGCAGGTCGATCTGAACCCGGTCCGAACCTCGGAATATAGGGATGGGAATCAAAACCCGGAATTAAACTGGCACCGGTGCTAAATTATTAAAGACCACAGTATTGATCGATCATTATTCTCATTAAATTGTGACTATATTCTCGTATTATAACAACTTTTTTTTTAAATATTGTGACTTTATTCTCATTAAATTGTGACTATATTCTCATAATATTACAACTTTCTTTCTTAAAATATTATGACTTTATTCTCATTAAATTGTGACTATATTCTCGTATTATAACAACTTTTTTTCTCAAAATATTATGACTTTATTCTCATTAAATTGTGACTATTTTCTTGTAATATTACAACTTTATTTCTCAAAATATTATGATTTTATTCTCATTAAATTGTGACTATATTCTCATATTACAACATTTTTTTAAAATATTGTGACTTTATTCTCATTAAATTGGGACTATATTCTCGTAAATTAACAACTTTATTTCTCAAAATATTGTGACTTTATTCTCATTAAATTGTGACTATATTCTCATAATATTACAACTTTCTTTCTTAAAATATTATGACTTTATTCTCATTAAATTGTGACTATATTCTCGTATTATAACAACTTTTTTTCTCAAAATATTATGACTATATTATATAAAATTATGACTATATTCTTGTAATATTACAACTTTATTTCTTTAAATATTATGACTTTATTCGAATTAAATTGTGACTATATTCTCGTAATATTACAACTTTATTTCTTAAAATATTGTGACTTTATTCTCATTAAATTGTAACTATATTCTCATAATATTATGACTTTATTCTCATTAAATTGTGACTTTATTCTCGTAATATTACGACTTTATTTCTTTTAATTTTATGACTATATTCTCATAATATTACAACTTTTTTTCTCAAAATATTATGACTTTATTCTCAATAAATTGTGACTATATTCTCGTAATATTACAACTTTTTTTGTCAAAACATTATGACTTTATTCTCATTAAATTGTGACTATATTCTCGTTATATTAAAACTTTATTTCTCAATATTATGACTTCATTCTCAATAAATTGTGACTATATTCTCGTAATATTATGACTTTATTCTCATTAAATTGTGACTATATTCTCGTAATATTACAACTTTTTTTTTCAAAATATTGGGACTTTATTCTCAATAAATTGTGACTATATTCTGGCAACCAAAGGATCACCTGCCCAAAAACACCTGATAGAGTTTGTAAACTAGATTTCAAGTAGTTAGAACATTCAGGACAGAACCTGCCTACAAAATAAAAGCTCCATCAGGATCTATTTTACTTTGGAATAATGAAGACGGTGTTATTACCTTGACCTGTATTATCCCACGTCTAATGCATATTGTTTCTGCATGTACATGTTAATACTTTTAAGAGCATTTCTCTGATTATACCCACATACTTATACTGAAGTAACATTTTCAATGCAGGACTTGTAACAGAGTATTTGTCGTTCACGGTGCGGTACAAGTACTTTTACTGCAGTAAATGATGTGAATACTTGAATGATAACAACAAAGTTTACTTACATCATTTTCATAAGAGTCTGCTGGCTGAGACAGAGCATGAGCAGCTGCTGCGGCTCCGTCCGGCCCCTGGAACCAAAAACACAAAACTGTAACTACAACAGGAAGAGTCAAAACTTAAAACTCAAAAATTCTAAATTGACCAAAACTATTAAATTGTTTAGACATTTCAAATTTATTCCAGTTGTTTATAGCAGACCCCAAATGTTTTTTGTTTGTTTATTTGGTTTTGTTTTTATTCCTCTTTTTCCTTTCTTTACAGTTTATATGTTGTACAATTTATTTTTATATTATTTTTATACTATAAGATATGTTTTTCAGAACTGTAATGAAACATCTGAACATGTGATTATATTGTATTGAACTTTTGAAATAGAAAAATTTTTAAAAAAAAAACTACAACAGGAAGTACAGGCTTGGTGTCACACTGAAATATGCACTCCGTGCGCTGGTAGGAACCATGTGCAGATGATTCAAACAGAAATACATGGTGGTCTACAGGATCTAATCTTTAAACATAATGACCTCCTGTTATCCTGACATGATGTGAGACTCTGTCTGTTGCTCTGATAAAGTTTAAACAGCTGAAATCATCCGGAAGAAGGTTTAACAACACGTGTGTTCCTCCCGGTTAGCATTAGCAGAGTTAGCTCGTAGCTCTCCTGCTCCGGTAAACCTTTAACCTTTAACCTCATTAACTCCTCAGACTGGTTACAGACTGTTCGCTGCAGCAGCTCACTGATAAACAGCCTCACAGAGAGTTAATAAAGAGACTTTAGAGACTTTAGAGAACACGCTGAGTCCTACCAGAGACTTCAGGCCGTTATCCGCCATTTCTCTCAACCAAAGATCGTCTCTACAGGTCGAGATGAATCACTCCTATCTGCTCTCTGTGCGCATGCGCTCTGTCGTTCTATTTTGTCTCCCAAAGACGAAAGTACTTAAAGTGACAGTATGCAACAATTTTTTGGCATAATTTTGCAACAATCCCATAATAACCTTTCAGCATATTGTAATTCAAGTGTTCTGAGAGAAAACTAGACTTCTGCTCCTCCTCATGTCTCTGTTTTCAGGCTTTAGAAACAATCTAGCCCGTGACGACAGATTTTGACCAATCAAACTATGTTCGAAGAGAGTGAATCATCTTCTTTTTATCTTCTACTCTCTGTGCTCAACTTTGACGCTTCGGTGACGTCAAATGTTTTAAAGGGCCAGTGTTAGATTTAATTCTTAGATATTGAAAACAATATAATATTGAATTCTTTGTAAATGTATTGATTACATATAGTAAATTTAAATACTTAAATGCAAAATAACAATTTTATTTTATATTATTAAAGTGTATTTATCCCAATTGTATTTATTATTATTATTATTATTATTTATATTCTTGTTTCTCTGTAGCATTATGTTAAGTACATGTCTGCAATGTTTGTGTATTTTAATGCTTTTTCAATAGAGTTTAAAAAAACAAATTTAAAATCAAGTCAACATATTGAAGCTTTAGGGAGATTAAAGTTAAAGTTAATAAAATGTAATTACAGTATATAGAAAATATTACTTTAAAATCTGTAGATTGCAGTTGAAAAGCTGAAATGTAAAATTTTACCTTGTTGAATAAAGTTTTATAAATTAAATTAAATTTTTAAAAAGTCAGATTCAGCATTGTTTCAATAGTTGAGTATTATTATTTATTTATTTATTATAATTTTTTTTAAATGTATTTATTTACTATTTATTAATATTATTATATTATTTATTATTCAATTATTATAGTGAAACAGTCAGTGTTTATTCCGCCACCTTGTGGACAAAAAGGTCCATTTCATCTTCTACAACTGATCCCCTTTTTACCTCTTTTTATTTTCTTGTGTTTAAATGATGTTATTGATTTGTTGTTCAAATCAATATGACATTATTACTGGTTATTACAAGGCTGTGTTGAATACTCGATTCTGATTGGTCAATCACGGTGTTCTGCGGTCTGTTATTTCTGTAGAACAGACCGTTGCTATGTAGAACAGACCGTTGCTATGGGCGCAGCTCTGATGTCGGACCGTTTTTGCGTCAAAATATTGATTTCTTCAGTAAGTAGCAAGCGGGATAATGTACAGCTAGAGGGTCATTGTAGTGAAAGAATCCCCTTCAGGGCGATGCATCGCACTGAAGGGGATTCTTTCACTACAATGACCTGCTAGCTGTACATTATCCCTTACTTATTTATTATTCTATAATGTTTTCATCCATTTGTCAGTTTCAGTTGTGTTGAGGTGTAACAGCAGCAGCTCCCTGCTCGGCCTTACAGCATGCTGCAGCCTCATCCTCCTCTTCCTCCCCTCCTCCTCCCCTCCTCCCCCCCTCCCCTCTTCCTCCCCTCCTCCTCCTCTTCCTCCCCTCCTCCTCCCCCCCTCCTCCTCTTCCTCCTCCCCCCCTCCCCTCTTCCTCCCCTCCTCCTCCCCTCCTCCTCCTCCTCCTCCCCTCCTCCCCTCTTCCTCCCCTCCTCCTCCTCCTCCTCCCCTCCTCCTCTTCCTCCTCCCCTCCTCCCCCCCCTCCCCTCCTCCTCCTCCTCCTCCCCTCCTCCTCTTCCTCCTCCTCCCCCCCTCCCCTCTTCCTCCTCCTCCTCCTCCCCTCCTCCCCCCCTCCCCTCCTCCTCCCCTCCTCCTCCTCTTCCTCCCCTCCCCTCCCCTCCTCCTCCCCCCCTCCCCTCCTCCCCTCTTCCTCCCCTCCCCTTGCAGGAGGAGCGTCCCGTCGGTCGGTCCTGTGGCCGTGTTCAGGCTCTTCTCCTCCGGCTCTCTCTGTTTATTCTGCGCTGTTTGGAGGTAAGAACCGCTGCTTTTCTCTCCACTGTAATAAAGACCATAAAGGAGCAGCTGCCGGGTTTAATCCGGGTCTAACCCGGGATATACAGGCAGTGTTTTTATCGCGTTGCTGCAGACGCACTTGTCTCCTCACCGCTCCCTCCTCCTCTTCCTCCTCCTCTTCCTCCATCACACCGCGGTACAGACTGAAGGCCACATGAGGAGCATCAGAGGCTGCTTCACCGCCGGAGGATTCTTTCACACCTTATATATATATATATATATTAATATGAGTTAATGAGGCAGCTTCTTAATGTTTCCTCTGTTTATTACAGGCCTCTCCTCTCAGTAAACACTGCTTTATTCTGATTATTATACACATCTATATTCAGATATCAGGCTCCACCTTCTACTTTCATTTTCACATTGATTTATTGCTTCATTGATTTATTGATTCATTGTTAAAATCCTTCATCCTTCCTCAGAAGACGAGCTGGAGTCTTTAAATTCTATTCTTGTTGACCAACAGTCCAAAAATGTTTTAAGGTGGAAACTAACGATTAATAATGTGATTAATGCTCAGCTTTACATATTTAAACGTCTTGTTTTGTCCAAAACTTAAAGCAGTGATTCTCAAAGTGAGGTCTGGGGACCCCGGGGGGGCCGCGGCACTCTGTCAGGGGGTCCGCAGAATAATGTGCTTTATTACAGGGCTTTGTTGAATACTTGATTCTGATTGGTCAATCGGCTGGCTAACGTTAGCGGGCCGGTGGCCAACGGCAGCGCTGTAAAGATAAACTGAGGGCGTATAAATCTTTGGATGTCTATAGTTAACTATCCTTCAGTAAAGTCAGTCAAAAAGAGAGTCGGACAATATGGGAGAAGCGTTTCAGAGACGGAGAGAAAGGGTTGCTAATAGTTTAGCCTTCTGCTAACAGCAGCCAACGGCTCACGGCTGCTGTTAGCAGAAGGCTAAATATGATCAACATCTAAATGATCTTCTTAAATGTGAATAGTTGCTGCTTTCCTCTATTATATGATAGTAAACTGAATATATTGGGACAAAAGAAGACATGGGAAGCTGTAACAGGCCTTTTTAGACTCAATTATGTGCTGTTGCAGTATTCATTTTCTGTATGATTTTGATCACGTGTGTGTGTGTGTGTGTGTGTGTGTGTGTGTGTGTGTGTGTGTGTGTGTGTGTGTGTGTAGTCCATTAGTGCGACCACACACTCTATTGATCCTCTCTGGTAGTTCAGAGCTCTCAGTGATCGGAAGACGATCGGACTCAGAAAGCTCTCCGACTGCTGCCAGTCAGACGGATCGGTCCGTCCTCAGAGACTTTCAGACACCGCTCGCTTTCTGTTATATTTTATTCCACCTGAGAGGGAAATATGGTCCTGCAGGTACTGGTTAATATACAGAAAACACACATGATGAGTAAAGTCTGACCTATCAGAAGTACTCTGATCCTTTACTTCAGTAAAAGTACAAATACCACGGCCTAAAAATACTCCACTAAAGGTTAAAGTGCTGCATTCAAAATGTTCCTTAAGTTAAAGTATTATCAGCAAAATGTACTTAAAGTATTAAAAGTAAAAGTACTTGTTATGCAGAATGGCTCCTTTCACAGTGTTATATTATTATAGGATGTTATATTATTCTGTTCTATCACCAATGAATACATTTAGTTGTAAATGCAGAACCTGTGAGGGTTTCTGGACAATATCTGTCATCGTTCTGTGTTGTTAACTGATTTACAATAATACATATATACATACATTTACATAAAGCAGCATATTTGTCAACTCCCATGTTCATAAGAGGATTAAATATTTGACTAATCTCCCTTTAAGGTTAATTTAGAACAGATAAAAGATGTGAGATTAATTGCGATGAACACAATTCTCTGTTTTGTAACTTTTATTTTTGATAAAAAACTAAATACTACACAGTATTTCTACTGTTACTGTTAGTAAAGGATCTGAATATTATTTCGGGCGTCTTACTAACATCAGTGTGTTCTGTACAGATTACCTGATCACACCTGAGTTCAGCTGAGGACAGACAGATGCTCTCTCACTGATCTGGGGTCAGTTAGTTTCTGGGATGATGGTTAGAAACCGGTGGGAGATGGAGGGGAGATGGAGGGAAGATGGAGGGGAGATGGAGGGGAGATGGAGGGAAGATGGAGGGGAGATGGAGGGGAGATGGAGGGAAGATGGAGGGGAGATGGAGGGGAGATGGAGGGGAGATGGAGGGGAGATGGAGGGAAGGTGGAGGGGAGATGGAGGGAAGATGGAGGGGAGATGGAGGGGAGATGGAGGGAAGATGGAGGGGAGATGGAGGGAAGATGGAGGGGAGATGGAGGGGAGATGGAGGGGAGATGGAGGGGAGATGGAGGGAAGGTGGAGGGGAGATGGGGGGG
>CAKAOJ020000221.1:435000-530000 GCA_916701645.2 Sebastolobus alascanus | reverse complement strand
CACCTGTATCATCAGGTAACACTCACCTGTATCATCAGGTAACACTCACCTGTATCATCAGGTAACTCTCACCTGTCTCATCAGGTAACACTCACCTGTCTCATCAGGTAACACTCACCTGTATCATCAGGTAACACTCACCTGTCTCATCAGGTAACACTCACCTGTATCATCAGGTAACACTCACCTGTATCATCAGGTAACACTCACCTGTATCATCAGGTAACTCTCACCTGTATCATCAGGTAACACTCACCTGTATCATCAGGTAACTCTCACCTGTATCATCAGGTAACTCTCACCTGTATCATCAGGTAACTCTCACCTGTCTCATCAGGTAACTCTCACCTGTATCATCAGGTAACTCTCACCTGTATCATCAGGTAACTCTCACCTGTATCATCAGGTAACTCTCACCTGTATCATCAGGTAACACTCACCTGTATCATCAGGTAACTCTCACCTGTATCATCAGGTAACTCTCACCTGTATCATCAGGTAACTCTCACCTGTATCATCAGGTAACTCTCACCTGTATCATCAGGTAACTCTCACCTGTCTCATCAGGTAACTCTCACCTGTATCATCAGGTAACTCTCACCTGTCTCCTGTGTGTGTGGTGCGTTCAGGCCCGGGTTAACGATGAGGTGGTTGGCTACAGAGATCTGGCAGCTCTGCCCAGAGATAAAGCCATCCTGCAGGTGGAGCGACCGGACCTGATGACCTACCAGCCTCACCTGACCTTCTCCCCCCTCGACCCCCCCCGCAGAGAAGTACACAGTCACACACCTCACCTAGAGATTCTACACATAACACAGTAACTACATGTTTAGTCAAAACCAGATAAAGACTGATGATGAGGATGAGACTTACCTGTCGCTCCACCTGTGAATCCATCACAAACACAGCTGTGGCTCAGTGGTCGGCGGTTCGATCCCCGGCTCAAGTGTCCTTCAGTGAGACGCTGAACCTCAAGTTGCTCCGCGAGAGCTTCACTGCAGCAAACTGCTCCTGAAATGCAGAGGTCAAAGGTCACGTGTGTTTACCTATACATGACTATTGTAATACAGTTTAAGTTAAGGTTTAATAAACCAGATCTGAGAACACAACTGAACATTAGGGCACAACGATTTTGAAAAAAAAATATCTAATTGTTATTATTCTGACTGATATTGTGATATTAGAGGCAATGATCACTTTTACATCATTATTATATTATTAAAAATAGGCTGATTTTTCTAAGATACCTTTTTTGCCTCTGTGTGAAAACAGATGAAAAATCAAAACAAAACATTTTTTTTAATGTTTTCATACAGAGGCAAAAAACTACACTAAAATCAGCCTAAAAATCAGCTTAACTAAACAAAAATTAACTTATAAAAATCTTCCTGAATCTTTATTGTGTCCATCCAGCCGGAGACGGTTTCTTCTGCTCTTAGTGTGATTTATGATTTATGATGTTTAGTGTTCATGTGTTTCTGTTTCTGTGATCTGCAGCGATCTCTGTCTCCTCCGGCCTCCTCTCCCACCATGTCTCCTGAGGTAACAGTATATATTATATATTATATATTATATTATTATACTGCCATCTCATGGCCTTCATCTGATGATGATGATGATGAAAACAACAACTAATGAGAAGGTTTTGTCTCATCCTGACTTTTCTTTCTCCGCTGTGGTTCAGTGATAAACGTTCTGTAGACTAGAGGTTGAATAAATCACACTGGACTCAGCGGTCGGTTCACACTTCGTGGTTAACAGTGTTTCATACAGCAGACGAACCCTCGCTGACCCATTCAAAGTCTTCCATGAGTCAGCGGCGGGTTACGATCCAGACAACCGATGTCTTCATGTTCTTGTCCAGTTCTGGAGTTTCAATCACTTCTTTGTGTTCGTCACAGAGTTAAAATGTGACATTTAAAGCTTCTAGTTTGAGAACAGAACGCGTCTCTGTTCAGACTCTCTGGACCAGCATGCAGTTCAGCTGTCGGCCATGTTGTTGTTCATATCTAACGGGGGACGGACCCGGTTCGTTACGTTCACCTGCAGCTAGCGGACCGACCCATGAGCATCTCTTTTGGTTCTTAGCATGCTAACACGGGACGGTGGGTGTTAAAGGGTTAATCAGACTCATAATTATCTGTTTTTATTTTCCAGGTGAAGCCTCGCCGAGCAGAGAGTGAGGGAGACAGCGGTTCACCTGGAGGATCCACGCTGCAACTGCAGGCTGGACGCAAGATCAGCGCCAGCCAGCAGCATTTCCACAGACCAGGTAACACTCACACACACACACACACACACACTCACACACACACACACACACACACACACACACACACACACACACACACACACACACACACACACACAAAGGTCCTCTCAACCAGAAATGTCCTCACAAAAGAGGTTGTCTGTCAATAGTTGGTCCTCACAAGTATACCAAAACCAACACACACACACTCACACACACACACACACACACACACACACACACACACACACACACAAAACATGGTTTATATCACTTATCACTTACATTATTTTCATTCCCTTATGGGGACTTTGTGCTACTAGGTTAGCTTCTGTGCTACTGGGTTAGCTTCTGTGCTACTGGGTTAGCCTTTGTGCTCATGAACGAGTTAACTTCTGGACTTCTTTTTAATCTAAATTTTCATGAACACAAGTGGAAACTGAACTTAAATTTCATTAAACGATTGTGTTTTTGCGGTCTTGGACTTCCATACTGAGTCTTAAGTGTGTTTTCAGATAATGGAGCCAACATCTACAGGAAACCTCCCATCTACAAACAAGGTGAGCTCTTCTTCACCTTCATCTCTGCTGTTTCTCTGTTTTCTGTCTTCCTGATGTTACTCTGTCTGTCTCTGCAGATGTTAACAAACATGTGGAAGGAGTCATTCAGTCAGCAAAGTTTCCAGCAGCTCAGCCTCCAGATCCAAACCTGCCGTCCAAGATCGAGACCGAGTACTGGCCCTGCCCCCCCTCGCTG
This sequence comes from Sebastolobus alascanus, assembly GCA_916701645.2. NCBI lineage: Eukaryota > Metazoa > Chordata > Actinopteri > Perciformes > Sebastidae > Sebastolobus > Sebastolobus alascanus. Next base: position 526,993 of record CAKAOJ020000221.1, on the reverse strand, counting down.
GCTTCCATGGGTAAAACACACACACTGAAACGCAGGTAATCAGCTGCTGTTTTCAGCGTGAGCTAACCTTCAGGTTGAACTCTCGTAGAGATCGAGTGGAGGAAGAAGAAGGAGCTGCAGGAGGAAGACGAGTTTGAAGACCTGACGGGGGACGCCGAGACGCTGCAGGAGCTGGAGCTGGAGAAGGTTTGTGAGTAACACTGAGAGTACTACAGAGTACTACAGAGTACTGCAGAGTACTACAGAGTAATACAGAGTAATACTATTATATACTGATGGTTTCTGTGTTTGTGGTGAATCCAGATCAAGTCCAACCTGGGTCGTCTCATCCTGAAGGAGGAGAAGGAGAAAGGCGTTCATTTCAGAAGGAAGACGCAGTCGCTGCCCGACAGAACACACATGCACACCAGTAAGACCAGTAAGACCAGTAAGACCAGTAAAACCAGTAAGACCAGTAAAACCAGTAAGACCAGTAAGACCAGTAAAACCAGTAAGACCAGTAAGACCAGACTCTGTTACAGCCAAAGTCATGATGAGGTCATGATGAGGTCATGATGAGGTCATGATGATGTCATGATGATGTCATGATGAGGTCATGATGACATCATGATGAGGTCATGATGAGGTCACGGTGTTAGCTGGAGGCTAACCAAAGGACAGACTGGAGGCTAACTAACACTAGCAGTGGGCTAAAGCTACACATCATCTAAAATGTCATCTTGCTGTGTTGTTGGTGCCAGAATCCAGATATCACAAACATTTGAGATGACAAACTGTGATTGGAGGCTCTAGAGAGCTACAATATGAGAGAAAGGTTTCAGAGATGGAGAGTAAATGTTGATCATATTTAGCCTTCTGCTAACAGCAGCCGTGAGCCGTTGGCTGCTGTTAGCAGAAGGCTAAACTATTACCAACCCTTTCTCTGCGTCTCTGAAACGCTTCTCCCATATTGTCCGACTCTCTTTGTGACTGACTTTACTGAAGGATAGTTAACTATAGACATCCAAAGATTTATACGCCCTCAGTTTATCTTTACAGAGCTGCCGTAGCTAGCTCGTCAGTCTCCGGACAAGCTAGCTAGCTAACTAGCATTAGCTAACTTAACGCTCCGCCCACAGGACAGAGGTCTGTATAAAGAGGTTTATATAAAGATTATTACTATTATCTGATCTCTACGTTGTCTCTCTGGTTGTTTGTCTGCAGGTTTGTCTGCAGGTTTGTCTGCAGGTGCATCAAAGTCTCCGTCACACTCAGGACCGGGTCTGACCAGAGTAAGTGACAGAGTGCATTATGGGTACAACATATGTTCTAACGTACTGATAATCCAACCCAGGAGGAACCTGAGGCTCACGCTAGTTTAACCAGTGGCGCACTAGCAATAAGTATAATGTTGGTGACCTTTCAACAGGTCAACAGAGGTCAACAGAGGTCAACAGAGGTCATCCATATTGATGATATATTTCTTCTCTATGAATCCTGTTATCTTTTTCTGGATGTGTTAGACAGACGGATATCAATCATTTAAAACTGTCTGAATTAAAACACTATATTAAGTCTAAATATTTGTATTTTATTGAAGTGTTTATTTACTTTGTGTGTTTTCAGATGCAGTCAGCAGAGTTTTCTACAGACGGAGATAAAGGACAACCAGGTAGAGTCAACCTTCAACTGGTTCTGCTTTACTTTCACTTTCTATATATTTACTTTTAGTTTGTTGTAGTCAGCTTTAATGTCTCAATAGCTACATAAAAATACAGAACACCTGTTTTTCAGAACTGTGTATTAATGAATATAAAGTTTAATGTTTAATCTTCAGGCTGCTTTAGTGTTCAATGTGAAGCGTTGCATCACAGCTCCATCTGCTGGATCATCAAGTCTGTTCACTTTCTGAGCTTAAAGACTTGATGGAGATTCATTCAGTCTCCTTTTATCAGAAGTGATTTATTAGAGATAAAAAACTATACTTTCAGTTTCAGTTTCAGTTCTCTAACAATATTTTTCACGCTTATTTTCATTTATACTGAAGAAAACTTAAAAACATGATACAAGTTCTGCAGCTTTGAGTAATTAATGGATATTATGTCTATATAAAAGTGATATTATATCTATATAAAAGTGATATTATATCTATATAACAGTGATATTATATCTATATAACAGTGATATTATATCTATATAAAAGTGATATTATATCTATATAACAGTGATATTATATCTATATAAAAGTGATATTATATCTATATAACAGTGATATTATATCTATATAACAGTGATATTTATAAAAGTGATATTATATCTATATAACAGTGATATTATATCTATATAACAGTGATATTTATAAAAGTGATATTATATCTATATAACAGTGATATTATATCTATATAATGAATCTAAAAGGTGTTTAATGTCTTTGAGATTTTTGACTCAAACTCACCTGATGCAGCTTCTTTTCTTCCCGTCTCTTCTGGAGAGAAACTTCTGATCTGGGATCAGAACATTAACACAGCGTTAGAATAGTTATAAATATATATATATATATATATATATATTTTATATATGTATATATAAATAAGACACACTTCACAGTCATATAATTAAATCTGCTGCTCTCTGTTTATTCATGTTGTGTTTCTCTCTCTGGTCTTCCTGTCGTCTCGTCTGCAGCAGCTCAGGTGAGCACGTCGTCTGTTTTTATGGCACGTTGCATCATCATTACATCATCATTACATCATCGTTACATCATCATTACATCATCGTTACATCATCGTTACATCATCTTTATGTTGGTAGATATTAACTACATATAAATTAATGTATGTCAACACAAAAAAATCTGGATTTAAGATCAGATCCATCATGAAGTAAATTAATATTTTACACATTTTAATTTCATTCCTACTACTACTACTACTACTATATAATACTTTTGCTTGTATAAAACCTTCCACAAAATAATCAATAATTAATCTCTATAATATAATAATCTGTGTGTGTTTGTGCAGAACGGAGATGCTCGCAGGGAGAGGATGGACCGAGGAAACTCTCTGCCCAGCATCCTGGAGCAGAAGGTCAGTTACAGCTGTTCTAACGCTGGATTACTATATATATATATATATATATATATATACTATATATATATATAGTATATATACTATGGTCTATTAACTGGTGTTTCTGTTATTCTGTTTGTGTTGCAGACAGTCTATTTGTTGCTCATAATAATAATAATAATTCTACCTGTTATATTTAATGATTTATGATAAAGTTTAAGACATGATGATGATGATGATGAAGATGATGATGATGATGATGATGTCTTGTTCAGATTCATCCCTATGAAGCGCTGATTGTGACCCACAGAGGGCGCTGTAAGCTGCCGCCAGGAGTCGACCGCACTCGACTGGAGGTGAGTGTGTTTGATTAGTCTGCATGAATAAATAAATAAATATAATATAATATAAATAAATATATATATATAAATAAAATAAATATATATATATATGATATAAATATATACAGTATATATAAATAAATATAACATGTATATATATAAATATAATATAAATATATACAGTATATATAAATAAATATAAACAAATAAATAAAAATAAATAAATAAATATAAATAAATATATGTTTTCTGACAGCTGAGGTCCTCGACAGTTAGAAAAGTACAATTTCTACAATTTCTAATTCCTACTACTAAAACAGTGATGTCTCACTCTGTCACAAAGTCACGCCACCAAGTTCAATATAATTCTCGTTTTAGTCTAAATTTAACTTTTAGGACGATTCTGAGATCTTTGATGAATAAAGTTTTATTTAAACGTTTCTTCTCGTCTCCTCTCAGATAAATAAAGTTTTATTTAAACGTCTCTTCTCGTCTCCTCTCAGATAAATAACGTTTTATTTAAATGTCTCTTCTCATCTCCTCTCAGATAAATAAAGTTTTATTTAAATGTCTCTTCTCATCTCCTCTCAGATAAATAAAGTTTTATTTAAATGTCTCTTCTCATCTCCTCTCAGATAAATAAAGTTTTATTTAAATGTCTCTTCTCATCTCCTCTCAGATAAATAAAGTTTTATTTGACTGTCTCTTCTCGTCCTCTCTCCTCTGAATAAAGTTTTATTTGACTGTCTCTTCTCGTCCCCTCTCCTCTGAATAAAGTTGTATTTAAATGTCTCTTGTCGTCCCCTCTCCTCTGAATAAAGTTTTATTTGAATGTGTCCTCTCAGAGACATCTGTCCCTGGAGCAGTTCCAGCAGCTCTTCGGGATGCCGATGGCCGAGTTCGACCGTCTCTCTCTGTGGAGACGAAACGAGCTGAAGAAGGGAGTCTCGCTTTTCTAACAGGAAGTGACCTCATTCCCCTCAAATACTTGATGAACCTCCTGCTCTGACGGGACGAGGAAGAGGAGGAAGAGGAGGAAGAGGAGGAAATACCAACACACATCATCTAACTAACCAATCACGTGGCTGGGATCAGAGTGTACTGACGGCTGGCCCTGATTAACCCTTTACTCTGACTAACCCACTCACACATATATTATTACCTGTGCTGCACTTATAACCACCACCGCTTGCTAAGCATCCTCATTATGTGTCCACTCTTCATCATCATCATCTTCATCATGTAGTCTGGTTTAGCTGAGCTCCAGAGGTCAAACTCTTCTGGTGTCGTGAAGCTGCTTCATCGTGGTTAAAACTACGCCGACTAACGACCAATCAGATCACTGGAAACGTGTGATTCCTATTCACACGTGTTTTATCTGTTAGTTACTGATACTGACATTTAGCATAAAACAATATGCTCAGATCATAACAGGTCAAACTGCAGCCCAACAGACAACAACAGCTGTCAGTGTGTCAGTGTGCTGACTTCACTATGACTTATTATCATAAAGTCATAAAGTGGATTTTTCAGTCTTTTTGGACATTTTTCAGACTTTTTATTGGAAAGTTTTCGGACCAAAACTCTCACATTCACATATCTGGAGGTCAGAGGTCAACGGACCCCTTTGAAAATAGCGCCAATATGTAGCGTAAGTTCGTAGCGTTATTTCTCCTCCTGATTCAGGTATCTTCATCTTTAGATAAATCATTACGGGTTATTGGCTGTAATTAATAACTTTACCAGTTTCTAACCAGCTTCATGACACCAGTTAACCAGTTAAACCGTTAACCAGTTAATCTGTTAACCGACTGGTTTCAGTCCTCTGACGTCTGAACTTCATCACCACGCGGAGCTCTCGTCACGTATTAAACATGGAACAGATTGTAATATCTATTTATTATGTGGAGCTTTTTATTTATTTGAAGATTGTAATTTTTACTGTGAACTGTTTTATGTTTTAAATATTATTTTTGCTGTACAGATGTTTTTTTTTTAATGACTTTTATTCTTGGCTTTAACTGAACCACATACCTTCATTTTAAAGGAGCAGGTCGTACTAATCCACACGGCAGCGGCGGCGTGTCTCTCCGCCGCCATCGTCACGCTCAGCGTCCGTTCTTCATGCTTTCTTCTGGTCGACGCCTCCACGCCATCCGGTCTCAGCGTTTCTGTTGTACGATGTAAAGACTCAAATAAATCTGAGAACAATAGACGTCGTCTTGTGTTCCTTTAACCTTCACACCCTGGTGACATCTTGACATTTATTCCTCACCAGTTACACCAGTAACACAACACATTTCCTCGTAGTGGTGATAAACATTTAAATTATATATAAAACATTTCCTCTTAGTGGTTTTAAATGACGCAGATAGTTTTTACTTCCTACCGAAGTCGCGTGTCAACGTTGTGAGCACAACAAAACTCCATTTATATATTTATATATATATATATATTTTTTTTCTATATTTATATAAATATATATTTTTATATTTAAATAAATATGTATTTTTATATTTATATAAATATATTTTTATATTTTATATATATATATATTTTTTTATATTTATATAAATATATATATATATTTATATATATTTATATAAATATATATATATATTTATATATGTACATATATTTATACCTTTTTATAGACATTTTTTAACATACATAGAATTTTTTTTATAAAGATAATTTTTTTTAATATAGCTATATTTTAATATAGATAGATTTGTTCAAATATATAGATATTTTTTAATAGATAGATTTTCAATAGTTATTTTTTATATTTTTTTATTATAGATAGATGGATTTTTAATATAGATGGATATTTATTTAATATAGTTTTATATAGATATTTTTTAAATATAGCTAGATATATTTTTAATATAGTTTGATATTTTTTAATACAGACAGATATTATATTTATTAGGTATAAAGAGCCAATAATCCCGACTGGACCTGAACACACCATCATGTGTTATGTTCTCGTTATAACTCAGCACTTGAACGCCTCGTGTGTGATTTGTTGTCCTGATTTGTTACTACAGTTTCACACCTGCAGTCGTGACAGATTCTTTAGCGGCGCCATCGATGGCGTCGTGTTGGAACGCCCCCGGCCGGCTGCGTCTCTCTCATCATTAACCTTCTCTGCTACTTCATGTGGAGAGAGCTGTGCAGGTAATAATGCTGAGGGTTGTGTTGCTAAGGAACATATGGGCCTACACATAAAAGCGAGGAGCTGGCGATGTTTCAATGCCACTCGTCTGCCTCGCTGGATGGAGCCGCACAAAGCAACACCTCCCACGCCGGCCTCTGATTGGCAGCCGCGCGGCGAAGGAGAGACGGCGTCCTTGAGAGCAGCATTCAACAGACACACAGGCAGCGTTTACTTTTCTGTTTTTTTATTTGAATGGAGTGAAACATCTACATAAATGAGAGGCCTCGCAATACATGTACTCGACAAAAGAAGTTCTGCTTTTCAGATTTAGCTGTAAAGAAATCTTGATTTTATTTCTGTTTCTGTACATTCTGTGAGATATGTTGTGAGACCCGAACAGAAGTCAGAAATGAGGCCTCATACTCATACTTTTACCCACCCAGCTCCCAAAAACATAAAGAAAACAGCCATTAAATCAAACCTCCAGTCCTTCCCTTCTCTCCTTTAAAGGAAATCCCCCCTTTATTCACACCTGGGTCTTGTTCTTCTGTCCATCAGTAACAGAAACATTATTCTCTTTAAGATCTGAAGAAGAAGTCGGATACCGTTTATCCACGTTATCTAAACCTGCAGGAGATTCATCGGAGGGCGTTTGAGTTGGTAAACTGCTGGATTTTATTGATGCATTTTGGTTTGTTCCCACCAAACACGGGAAAGAGAAGGTTTACACAGAAGAAGAAGAAGAAGAAGCTGGTCCTGGTCAGACCTCCAACAGTTCCCAGCAGCTAGCCGGAGAACTAACTGCTGATTTCACTCATCATGCAGGAGATGATGCTGCCTTCAGACGGAGTCGTGTTTACAAGAAGAGTCCATAACCGACGACCAAAAACCAAGATGGAGACGGTCAGAAACCAAGATGGAGACGGCCAAAAACCAAGATGGAGACGGACAAAAACCAAGATGGAGACGGTCAAAAACCAAGATGGAGACGGCCAAAAACCAAGATGGACACGGCCAAAAACCAAGATGGAGACGGACAAAAACCAAGATGGAGACGGTCAAATACCAAGATGGACACGGCCAAAAACCAAGATGGACACGGCCAAAAACCAAGATGGACACGGCCAAAAACCAAGATGGAGACGGCCAAAAACCAAGATGGAGACGGCCAAAAACCAAGATGGAGACGGCCAAAAACCAAGACGAGACGGACAAAAACCAAGATGGAGACGGTCAAAAACCAAGATGGAGACGACCAAAAACCAAGATGGAGACGGCCAAAAACCAAGATGGAGACGGCCAAAAACCAAGATGGAGACGGCCAAAAACCAAGACGAGACGGACAAAAACCAAGATGGAGACGGCCAAAAACCAAGATGGAGACGGCCAAAAACCAAGATGGAGACGGCCAAAAACCAAGATGGAGACGGTCAAAAACCAAGATGGAGACGACCAAAAACCAAGATGGAGACGGCCAAAAACCAAGATGGAGACGACCAAAAACCAAGATGGAGAAAACCAAGATGGAGACGGACAAAAACCAAGATGGAGACGGCCAAAAACCAAGATGGAGACGACCAAAAACCAAGATGGAGACGACCAAAAACCAAGATGGAGACGACCAAAAACCAAGATGGAGACGACCAAAAACCAAGATGGAGACGGCCAAAAACCAAGATGGAGACGGTCAGAAACCAAGATGGCAACAGAACTTCCCAGGTTGTAAACAGGAGCTTCATCTGAAGGCAGCATGATGGCTTTCTCCACTTCAGGACTCTAAAATGCGTCCTGAGTCAGAAGAGTTTGGTTTGTATTAAAGTCAGGAACCGCTGATGTTTGGAGGTCAAACTGAAATATGGAATTATTTTGTTTAGAGTGAAGGACAGTGAACGCATCATGAGCTGAACTAATGGGAACATAACTCGGTAAGGGATAATGTGCAGCTATAGCAGGTCATTGTGTTGAGATAAACCTCGACAGGACGATGCCGCATCGCCGCTTATTACGCAGCTACTTACTTAAGAAATCAATAATTTGACACTAAATAAAGCTCTGAATAAAAGCTGTGTGTAAACTGTGATGGATGTTTATAACAGTTTATTTCTCTTTAAATACGTTCGTCTAACCTGCAGGTTTGTTTCCAGATCATCAGCTTTCGTCTCAGATTTACTTTGTGGAGCTAAACGTTATCAGAACTGATGAAAACAAGTTGTTTAACATCATTAAATCTGAATTTATGGTCCATTTACTAACTGTGTCTGGAGCTGTTAACCCCGTCTGCCGAGTCAGCATCGTCATCACGCAGAGAAAGACAGTAAGTGGACCTTGAGTTAGAGATAATGAACTTCACCGCTTCAGACCCGAGTTGTAATAAAGCAGAATAACGCTTTAATTCCCCCTCCCTCCCCCCCCGCTCTGGATTATTAATCCTAATCTATGTGTTGTAAAAAACAAAAAAAAAACATCACATTGAAAAGAGGGAACAATTAAAATATACATATATAATATAAATGTCAATACTCGCTCCTCAGAGCTCAGTCACACTATCATTGGCATAAGAAAGGATGGATGCGATCTGATTCTATCGTTTGTGGGCACCAACGCAGCGTCACTTCCTCCCTCGCCAAAATAAAACGCCGATAGAAAGAAAGGTGTCGTCCCGTAAAACAACAACAGATCATAAAGTGGATTTGCCGCGGTTGGACTGGGCGCTGATGATCGCCTCCAGCGATTTGATCCTGTTCAGTCTTAAACTATGATATTTAATAGATGATAAAATAAATTAAGCGTGGTGAGAGTCGCTCGGACTGAACTGCCTCTTCTCCTGCTCTTAAAGGAGAGAAGAGGGGAAGGGAAGGAAGCAAGGAGAGGAGGAAGGAGAGGAGGAAAGAAGGAGGAAGAAGAAGGGGAGATAAGGGGGAGGAGAGGGAGGGTTTAGGCCTGTGCGTTGGTGCCGTTCTTGTCCGGAGGTCCGGGGCTGGCCGGCAGGTTGTTGGGGGGGGGGGCGGCGGCCTCCTGCTGCTTGCTGTCGCGGCGGGGGGGCATCCTCTCGTTGATGCGGTCCAGACCTCGAGCCTCCTCGAAGCTCTGGATCTTGTGCTGCGGGTTGAAGCCTTGAATGGCTGCGAGGAAACAGACACGTATGAGAACAGAGACACAAAACGCCGACGACTAAAGATCTAAAACACAGTAACAGAGTCACAGAGACCACGTTCACGTGCACGAAATATTCTCACTGAGCTGTTTACATCAGCAAAATTAATACTCTGATGGAGACGGTCAAAAACCAAGATGGAGACGACCAAAAAATGTTGCCGTTTCCATCCAGCTTTACTAACTTCAAAATGAATATAAAAATAGGTTTATGGAAACACAGCTGTCGTCATATTGTGGAATATTAGTGTGCATGTAAACGTAGTCGGTTATTACTGGTACATGAACAGAATACTGGGAACACTGGTTGGACCAGCAGAGAAAACTTACTTCATAAACAGGACAAGGACAGCATGAGGACAAAGAAACAGACTTTCATTATTCATATTCATATCATATTATTATTATTATGAATGTGCAGCTGCTAATTATTTACTGTTGGGTGGACAAAATCTCTGGAATAACCTCCCTATAGACATCAGACAGTCTGATTCTGTGAGGTCTTTAAATCTAAACTCAACACCTCCCATCTGTCCCTTCCTCTGGAATAACCTCCCTATAGACATCAGACAGTCTGAATCTGTGGAGGTCTTTAAATCCAAACTAAAAACCTCCTATCTGTCCCTTCCTCTGGAATAACCTCCCTATAGACAGCAGACAGTCTAATTCTGTGGAGGTCTTTAAATCCAAACTAAAAACCTCCTATCTGTCCCTTCCTCTGGAATAACCTCCCTATAGACATCAGACAGTCTGATTCTGTGGAGGTCTTTAAATCCAAACTAAAAACCTCCCATCTGTCCCTTCCTCTGGAATAACCTCCCTATAGACACCAGACAGTCTGAATCTGTGGAGGTCTTTAAATCTAAACTAAAAACCTCCCATCTGTCCCTTCCTCTGGAATAACCTCCCTATAGACATCAGACAGTCTGAATCTGTGGAGGTCTTTAAATCTAAACTAAAAACCTCCCATCTGTCCCTTCCTCTGGAATAACATCCCTATAGACATCAGACAGTCTGATTCTATGGAGGTCTTTAAATCTAAACTAAAAACCTCCCATCTGTCCCTTCCTCTGGAATAACCTCCCTATAGACATCAGACAGTCTGAATCTGTGGAGGTCTTTAAATCCAAACTCAAAACCCATCTTTTTGCCCTAACTTTCAATTAGTTAGCCAGTTATTTGTTCTTTTATTATTCGGCTGGCGGGTCGGTCTCAGTCTCAATGTAAATTTGAAGATTAGTAGTCCTGCTGATGAGAATAATATTAACTTTAAGCCACTGCCTCTCAATGACCCTCTCTCAAATCTGTGATTTGTGATTTTGGGCTATACAAATAAAACTGACTTGACTTCTTGCATACACAAGATTAGCTTCCTTACTAAACCCATTACCACATTTCCCTGAATTAGAACAACAGGATTCAGGATAAACTGGTGAAATCAGTAACAAAAAGAGACTTTTAGACATTTAAAGCATCAAGAATCATCTCATCAGATAGTTAAAGACATGACAGACAGACAGACAGACAGACAGACAGACAGACAGACAGACAGATAGACAGACAGACAGACAGACAGACAGACAGATAGATAGATAAAGAGGGTTTCATACCTCGTGCCTCTTCTGCCTCTACGGTGGCTGTGTAAGCGTGAGTAGAGAGCGATGCCCCAAACCAATGGAGAGAGAGAGGGGAACGTTAGATATCAATGCATTCAGTCAGTCAGTCACATTATCACTTCAATCAGTCAGTCTGTTAACATGTAGTCAGTCATCATAACATCCCTCCATCCCTCCACTGCCGGGGTCAGAGCACAGCTATATACAATATTAATAATAATAATAATCATCATAATAATAATAATCAGGGTTTGTTGGAGTGTTTACACCATGCTGCCCTAAAAAGACAAAATAATGACAGATTTGGTGAAACAAAGAGAGTCATGATCATGTACAGAGTAAGGACAGGGTTAGCCTAGCTTAGCATAAAGACCAGTTAGCATGTTATGCTAACTTCCTGTGTAATTATCAAATTAAAAACCGATGTTTGACAGCATATTTAGCAGTTTTGTGAACCATTTTGTTAACATATGAACCACTTTATGCACTCTATGTTACACAGCTAGCATAATACCAATGTTAGCGTTGTTGTTAGCGACCCTGGTGCCGTTCACACCGACATCGACCCTGGTCGTGATGCCGAGTAGGTCAACGCGGGTTAACCCTTTCAGACACACAATCAACTTGGGTTAACCAACCCTGGTTGAGCCCTCGGTGTGAACGGGGGGGGGATCGGTGTGAGTGCAGGAACAGGAAGTTAGTGTTATCTGGACTCCTGTTAGTGTTCTGATGGGATGCTCGGCTGCGTTCACACTCACCGCTCTGAAGAGTTCGCCGTCCTCCGGACAGAACGCCCACCGGCAGCGTTCCTGTCGGGGTCAAACCCTTCAGCTGTAACACACTCTCATTCTCCTCCCTGTAAACACACACACACACACACACACACACACACACGCACACACACACACACACACACACACACACACACATCAATGACTTTAATATCAACAGGGATTCAAACTGAACTTTATTTTCTACTTTGACGAAGCCGATCTTGATATTTTTATTAAATAAATGCATCAATAATTATAATACAATAATAGAATATAGATTATTCTGCAGAATGAGGACTTTTACTTTTGATACTTTAAGAATATTTTGAAGATATTTCAATGATTTTGAGTATTTCTAAACTGTGTTATTAGTACTTTTACTGCAGTAAAAGATCAGAGTATTTCTTCCACCTCTGAATGTAGTGAATGTAAAACTAGTGGTGCGTTAAGGAAGATATGGCGGTCTCCACCGCGGGGCGTAAACAGGAAGCAGAACTGATGAACGGCTGCTCAGAGATTATAAATTCACTAATAATAACTAAAAGTGGCAGAGCAACTTCAGATAAAGTGCCTAAAATAACTTCTGAACAAGAGCATTCATCAGTAAAGGACACATTATTCTGACACACTTCCACAGGATTAAAAGAGGACACATGTAAATGAAGGAACAAGTCATTAGCCTTTTACTAAAGTGGAGCAAGACGAGGCAAAACGGCAAACAGCAGCAGTGTGACGGCGTCGGGACGAGGAGCCAATTTAAACCTCATTACTCTTCACAATAACCTCCTTCAGTCTTTCATAAAAACATTTATTAACCAAAACAATCAGAGAGGTGAAAACACACACCTGAGCACAGAGAAGACTCGAGCCATCTTTCCAATCGCTCGGATCTTATTTCTGATCACCTCCTTTCTGACGGCCGGAGTTCCACCTGAAGAACAAAAACAAAGAAACTGTAAGAAAGAGCAGAAAGCACAAATCTCTGTATGTACTTTACTTTAGTTCACAGAGCTCAGCTGGCCGGGAGAAATAACTGAAGCTCTGTTCAGCTCAAAATGTTTGATTTTGTCTTAGAAGCCTTAAAATCTGGACTATATGGAGCATGGAACAATGTGTGCTCCTGATTTAATACCAATGTGGAAGGAGGGACGGGATACTGAGTGGATCCAAGATGGAGACGCCTAAAACCAAGATGGAGACGACCAGAAACCAAGATGGAGACGGACAAAAACCAAGATGGAGACGACCAGAAACCAAGATGGAGACGGACAAAAACCAAGATGGAGACGACCAGAAACCAAGATGGAGACGGACAAAAACCAAGATGGAGACGACCAGAAACCAAGATGGAGACGACCAGAAACCAAGATGGAGACGACCAGAAACCAAGATGGAGACGACCAGAAACCAAGATGGAGACGACCAGAAACCAAGATGGAGACGGACAAAAACCAAGATGGAGACGACCAGAAACCAAGATGGAGACGACCAGAAACCAAGATGGAGACGACCAGAAACCAAGATGGAGACGACCAGAAACCAAGATGGAGACGACCAGAAACCAAGATGGAGACGACCAGAAACCAAGATGGAGACGGACAAAAACCAAGATGGAGACGACCAGAAACCAAGATGGAGACGACCAGAAACCAAGATGGAGACGACCAGAAACCAAGATGTAGACGGCCAAAATGCCGAACTCGAGGCTTCAAAACGTCAGTCTACAAACATCTGGTGACGTCATGGTGACTATGTCCACTGTTTGAGGAGATTATTTTAAACTCTATATTTGTGAGAAACATGCAGTATTTATTTCTTCAGTTACTTCATTATAACGTGGCGATGCAGCTTTAAGCAGCGACCATTTTAAAACTCTCCTCGGTGGTGTGTTCAAGGACAATCCAGTCTTTTGAGAGTCGAGAGCTACTTCATCAGAACAAAGCTGAGCGTAGTGAAAAGGAACATGTAACCCTGAAGTCTGGGATGCTTTCATAACTCACACATCTGCACAACCACATGACCAGAAACACCAAGACAGAGACAAACTGTCTCTGCAGGTCGTCTCTAAAACTAGAGGACACTAACCATCTGTAACGTCTTCAAATCAACTTGGTGAGTAACACGTAATGAAAATATAAAAGCGTGAGGCGTGATCGTGATGATGAGGTGTTACTTCCTCTTACCCTCACATGTGTCGTCTCCTTCTGACATCAGCTCGTCATCAGAGCAGATGTTCAACACGTTCACCAGCATCTCCGTCACTGTGAAAACACAACATCACAGTCATGTGTTACAACTAGACCGATACACAGCGTTCATACAAGAGCTGCAACTCATCATTATTCTCTTCATCATCATGCCTTAAAGCCATAAAGCTGTCTATCTATCTATCTTCACTTTGCTTCTTTTCTCTGACCAACAGTCGATATTCAATTCATTGTCATAAATAATAAAGAAAAACAGAAAATATTCACATCTGAGAAGCTGGAACCAGAGAATATTTGGTATTTTTGCTTTTAAAAACTATTAAATTTATGTATAAAATAGTTGCCAATTAATTTTCTGTCTCATGTGTAAAGTTACTGCTGATTAAAAGGCAGAACACGAGTTTATTTATAGAGAACATTACAGCAACAATTCATAGTGTTTTACATAAAACATTAAAAGCATCGAGACACAGTGCAAAAGAAACGCACGTTGAGATCAGCAGATTAAACTCTCCAACGTTTTATACTCTCTGAGGTTTGTTTTGGTTGACGGATACGGAACGGATATGACGTCACGTTACTCAGACTACCACAATAAAAGCGGTAACTTCCTTCTACCTCCACATAGACTCAGATGAAGCAGATATATCGATTCTGGTATTAAAACATCTGTTTAGAAATGTAAAAAGAAAAAAAATCACGATACATAGGTGAATGGATTTTTTGAGGAATTCACTCGTAGTTCAGTACATATAGGAGCTTCAGACCTTCAACAGTAAACCTGATCATGTACGAGCTGAGAACTCCTAATGACGTCCCTCCTCTGATACTGCAGCTATGTCACATGATGCATAACTCCCATCTGTGTCACCAGATACATTTAGACTTTCTCTGGAGCTCCTCTGGAGTCTTTAAGGCTGCAGGCTGCTGCAGGAGGAAACTACACCGCTGGGCTAAATGAGCTGCAACACTGACCAGTTTCTACACAATGAAATGTGATAATGAACTGATTTAAAGGAATAACAGGATCATTTATGTTCTACTTTTGATTGATGTGTATCGTAGCTGCTGTATGTTTAAATTAGTACCAGCAGGGCTCGAATAGACCCTTTTTAATGATGAGGTCATGATGAGGTCATGATGAGGTCCCGGTGTTAGCTGGAGGCTAACCAAAGGACAGACTGGAGGCTAACTAACACTAGCAGTGAGCTAAAGTTAAACATCTAAAATGTCATCTTGCTGTGTTGTTGGTGCCAGAATCCAGATATCACAAACATTTGAGATGACAAACTGTGATTGGAGGCTCTAGAGAGCTACAATATGAGAGAAACGTTTCAGAGATGGAGAGTAAATGTTGATCATATTTAGCCTTCTGCTAACAGCAGCCGTGAGCCGTTGGCTGCTGTTAGCAGAAGGCTAAACTATTAGCAACCCTTTCTCTCCGTCTCTGAAACGCTTCTCCCATATTGTCCGACTCTCTTTTTGACTGACTTTACTGAAGGATAGTTAACTATAGACATCCAAAGATTTATACGCCCTCAGTTTATCTTTACAGCGCTGCCGTTGGCCACCAGCTGGGTTGCTGGATAATAAATGTAATAAATACTTCCTGACAATGATCCTGATATATTTGACTTCAGGACGTCTCTGACTACATACATGCTGAAAATCAAACAGTTTTACTGGATTCATTTAGAGTTTTTCCAAAGTAAAAGTCTGTAGAAGTGTCTGATTCATGTTGTTCCCTTCATGGAGTTAAAGAAGTTAACAACAATCACTATCAATCAGAATATTGATAGTGATTGTACTGAATCAGGAGACAGGTGGATCCTACAGCACTAGTTGTTACCCACACCTGACGGGAGTCTCACCTTTCTCTCCGACGAAGGGCAGCGACCAGGTGAAGACGTCCATGAAGTTGGGCAGCCAGTAAGGGTGGGGGGAGCAGTTAAACTGACGGATGTTCATCACATTATTCTCATATTTCAGCACCGCCGCTGAGGACAAAACACCAAACACACACACATACACATTAACATCTTCTACTGCCTGATGCACTTCCTGTCTCCTGTTGCCAGGGCGCCAAGGTTTCCAACCGGTTGCCATGGTTTCTCCTACCTTTGTTATTGTACACATCCAGGTAGTTGGGAGCAGAGAAGATCGTAATTAAAGAAGGGAAGCCTGTCGTCTGACTTTTCCTGTACATTCGATACCTGACGGGCAGAAAAACACACAAGATAAGGATGAAATAAGGTTTAATATAAGATAAAGATAAGGATAAAATAAGGTAAAGTTACGGATAAAAGATAAAAGATAAGATATAATATATAATATATAGATAAAGATAATGATAAAATAAGATCAAGATAAATAAGATAAGGATAAAATAAGATAAAGATATATACGATAAGGGTAAAATAAGATAAAGATAAATAAGATAAGGGTAAAATAAGATCAAGATAAATAAGATAAGGATAAAATAAGATAAAGATATATACGATAAGGGTAAAATAAGATAAAGATAAATAAGATAAAGATAAAGATAAAGAATAAGATTTAAGATAAAGAGGCTTTACTAATCTGTAGGGATTAATTCACGTGTTACAGCAGCATGGAGACAAACTGAGGTCAGAATACAGATAAAGAACTATTTAAATCAAAGAAATAAAAACTAAATCAGATATTAGAGCTTTTTACAATCTAAACATTACAACATCTTCGACCTCTTCCTAACTGGATGCCATGCCAACGAGCAAATGAGTGAGATTGGTTCAGTTTTCGTGTTAACTTTGACAACTCTAATATTAATATATCTGTAGAGAATCACTCACCCTGCATCCTGAGCTTCATGTGCTCGTATTACAGACAACAGGTTATTGTTCATCAGGAAGTCACATACTGCTGGGTAACTGAAACAACAGAAGAAGAAGAGTTAGAGTCACATACTGCTGGGGAACTGAAACAACAGAAGAAGAAGAGTTAGAGTCACATACTGCTGGGGAACTGAAACAACAGAAGAAGAAGAGTGGGTTATTATTGATGAACAGGAGATGATGTTTTTATCAGATGCCAGTTTGGCAAACGTAGACTGAGTGATTGTTTCATGTTTTTTCCAAATGTTGAGCGATGGCGTTGGCTCAGCCTCCTCCTCCAGCTCGGCTGTCTCTCAGTCACCTTGGTTGCTATGACAGTTAAGAAGGCTGCAAGTATAACAAGAGATGCTGAAAGCGCTAAAATTAGAGATCAATTAAGGTCGAGGCTGTACGCAGGAGGAGTGGGAGTTTATATGTGATCTTCACAGAGCTGACTATCACAACCAAAAGCTCTTTACAGATAAGGACAATAAAAACAATCACATTCATCTTCTGTCAGTGTGAAGGTATTTCTGCCGTTCTCATTAAACGTATCTGACATTATGCCTTGAAAAGATCTGACTCAAGAGCAAAAAACACTTTCACCATTTTGTTTGTCATGAATTAAAGTTCAAAATATCAGCAGGCAAAAAATTTCGTATTCAGCGTTCAGTTGTACTTGGCTCCACCATCTGGTAGCAAATAACCAAGATGGAGACGACCAAAAACCAAGATGGAGACGACCAAAAACCAAGATGGAGACGACCAAAAACCAAGATGGAGACGGTCAAAAACCAAGATGGAGACGACCAAAAACCAAGATGGAGACGACCAAAAACCAAGATGGAGACGACCAAAGACCAAGATGGAGACGACCAAAAACCAAGATGGAGACGACCAAAAACCAAGATGGAGACGACCAAAGACCAAGATGGAGACGACCAAAAACCAAGATGGAGACGACCAAAAACCAAGATGGAGACGACCAAAAACCAAGATGGAGACGACCAAAAACCAAGATGGAGACGACCAAAAACCAAGATGGAGACGGTCAAAAACCAAGATGGAGACGACCAAAGACCAAGATGGAGACGACCAAAAACCAAGATGGAGACGGACAAAAACCAAGATGGAGACGACCAAAGACCAAGATGGAGACAGCCAGAAACCAAGATGGAGACGACCAAAAACCAAGATGGAGACGACCAAAAACCAAGATGGAGACGGTCAAAAACCAAGATGGAGACGGCCAAAGACCAAGATGGAGACGACCAAAGACCAAGATGGAGACAGCCAGAAACCAAGATGGAGACAGCCAGAAACCAAGATGGAGACGACCAAAGACCAAGATGGAGACGGACAAAAACCAAGATGGAGACGACCAAAAACCAAGATGGAGACAGCCAGAAACCAAGATGGAGACGACCAAAAACCAAGATGGAGACGACCAAAAACCAAGATGGAGACGACCAAAAACCAAGATGGAGACAGCCAGAAACCAAGATGGAGACGACCAAAAACCAAGATGGAGACGACCAAAAACCAAGATGGAGACGACCAGAAACCAAGATGGAGACGACCAAAGACCAAGATGGAGACGACCAAAAACCAAGATGGAGACGACCAAAGACCAAGATGGAGACGACCAAAAACCAAGATGGAGACGACCAAAGACCAAGATGGAGACGACCAAAAACCAAGATGGAGACGACCAAAAACCAAGACGGAGACGGTGCAGATGATGCATTTAGCTCAAAGCACCGCTTCAGATCTAAAGGCGTGTAGTGTGACCTCGCTATAACACAACACCAACGTGTTGCCCTACCAGAACATTGGTGGAAGCGGGTGTGAAAGGAGCTTCCAGGTTGTGTTGGTGCTGACCTGTGAGTGAATGGGACTCTGCAGAAACAGCCTAATGAAACTAATGATGTCAGGAGGCTGTGATCACTAACAGGGATTTGAGTCATTTAAAGGTCCTAACAGCAGGATAAAGAGGCTTTACAGCAGCAGCAGCTTTCCCCCCCCGGTGACCTCCGTGTGGTGGCAACACGGCAAATTCAGTACAAATATTAAGACAGAACAGAGAATGCTAATATTTATTTTCAGTATCTGTCCGACAGCGGATTTAACCGGCGGTCACTTATCCAGAGATAAGCCATTGTTTGTAAAAGCTTTAATCAGCTCAGATTAACGGACCGAGCTGCTTTTTCTCTTTTTTTTATAGATGTGGAAACACGTAAAGCAGCAGCAGAGTCGTACCTGTAGAAATACGAGCAGCCTCTCACACTGTTGTGGCAGAAGTGTTCCTGGGTCTTTTCTGAGCCGTAGTCCTCGCCCGGGTCCGACCACAGCAGGTCACACATGGGTCCGAACGCCGGAGGTTCTTTAAACCGGTCCAGCTTCACACAGAGACAGGTTTAAAGTTTAAACCAATGAGAGACACGTTTAAACTCCATTAAATACAGAGAGGTTTATATGACGGCGTATAAAGTCGTAAATTTAAAGCAAAACCTTGAATATTCTTTTAGATTAAATTCGTAAAAAAAACAACATGAAAAATACTTTAATATTCTCTGAGATTATAAAGTCATAACTTGTGTTTGAGTGTATTTCCCGGTGGTGCGGTTACCTTCCGTATGTCATCCAGACAGGTGACCTCGGGGCTCAGACCGCCGTGCACGCACAGGAACTGCTGGTTGAGGAGAGCAGCCAGAGGCAGGCAGTCAAACGCATCCATACAGGCATCGTACACACGCTCAGAGTACTTGATTTTACCTGCAGGACACACAAACACAGAGGTCACAGTGTGAGGTCACAGTGTGAGGTCACAGTGTGAGGTCACAGCGTGAGGTCACAGCGTGATGAACCGCTCCCTCTCAGAACGCCAGTACAGGACGCCGTGAGGAAACCCGTCTGCTGAAGGCGGCGAGCGTCGAGGACTTACACTCCTGTTTGAAGGTGAAGTACTCTGTGAGATGCCGGCACTCGTGGTTGCCTCTGAGGAGGAAGAGGGTGTTGGGATGGTTGATCTTCAGAGCCCACAGGTACAGGACGCACTGCAGGAGACACACAGCTGATCAATAATCAATAATCAATCACTGGACAGGTACAGGACACACTGCAGGAGACACACAGCTGATCAATAATCAATAATCAATCACTGGACAGGTATAGGACACACTGCAGGAGACACACAGCTGATCAATAATCAATCACTGGACAGGTATAGGACACACTGCAGGAGACACACAGCTGATCAATAATCAATCACTGGACAGGTATAGGACACACTGCAGGAGACACACAGCTGATCAATAATCAATCACTGGACAGGTATAGGACACACTGCAGGAGACACACAGCTGATCAATAATCAATCACTGGACAGGTATAGGACACACTGCAGGAGACACACAGCTGATCAATAATCAATCACTGGACAGGTATAGGACACACTGCAGGAGACACACAGCTGATCAATAATCAATCACTGGACAGAATTAAAATTCACAGAGGTAAAAACATGCAAAAAACCTCAGCTTGTTTCTTGTGTTTTATTTTGTATTAGTGAATATATCATCATCCTGTAGCTGCTGTTAGTGAGCAGAGAAACATCCTGTTCCCTTTGTACTGACGGACACATTAAAACTGAGCCTTCTACATTGTTTTACAAGGACTTTTCTCCGAGGACACTCAGTAACGATGTAACCGGCGTCAGAGCTGCTAAATACAATATACACTTGGTAAAAATCAACACAAAGGGCTTAAACCACTCAACAAAAAGTGTTTCGTGGTTAGAAAATGTCCTAAACAAACGAATAAAAAGAGTGAAGAAGAGACAGACTGGTGGAAGGAAAAATATGTATTTTAGATTTTGTGGTGAACGATCCCTTTAAGTTGTAATGTTATTAATTCAAATGTCTGCCAGTCATGAGGACGCTGACTGAATAAAGACAAGTTAACATGGAAGAACTAAGAAGTAAAGGACAGGTTTAATCTCCAGTGAAGTCAGAGAGACAACAGAACAGAGAGGACTTGTTCAGATCAGAGCAGGTATTCCAGATAATCAGCTCCTAAATGTGCGTTTGTTTATCATTAAAGGAGCTGAAACACGACTGAAACCCGTCTCTCTTCCAAACAAACCCACTCCTTTCAGCTGCCACTCATTCTCCCTCTCGGGTTTTGTTCTCCATCAAACCACCTGTTTCATTTCATTTTGTTATTTTGTGAAGGCGTCGACAAGCAGCCAGATCTCACCAGCTGTTCATCCAAACTACCAAACTACCAAACCTGATCCCACAGGAAGCAGGAGAATAACAACAAGTGGATAATATATAACACTGGGGGGGGGGACGCCAAGAATCTAACTTTTATTATATAAATTATTAAGCTCTTAACAATCCACCGGCCTCTATTCTGTCTCTCAGACGTTGTAGTGATGAAAACCTAAAGAACCAACTAGCTCATCGAGAAGATCATCAAATATTAGGGACGATCCTCCGTCTCCTGATTCTATACTATCACCATACTAAGGTCCTGATACCATATGTATTGTGATTTTTAAGTATTTTTGATTCTATATTCTGATTTATAGTGATTGTTGTTAACTTCTTTAACTCTAGACCATGAAGGGAACAAGATGAATCAGACACTTCTAGAGACTTTTACTTTGTAAAATCTCTAAATGAATCCAGTAAAAATGTTTGATTTTCAGCATGTATGTAGTCAGAGACGTCCTGAAGTCAAATATATCAGGATCATTGTCAGACATTATTTATTACATTTATTATCCATCTACCCAGAAATCAAAGAATAAAGACATTTCCCTCACAGATTAGTGGTATTTTCTTTTTAATTTATAAAGGACATATAATGTTTTATACTTCTGGTGAATATAATCCAATCAATCTTATTTCCATAGATGTATTTTGTATATAGAGTTCCCTTTGTTAACACCTTATTTTGAAAAGCGGACGTAGTCCCACGTGTCTACTTCCTCTAACTTCTCCAAGTCCGTCTCTAGCTCTCCCGTCAGCTCCTCTTTATCCATCCATGGTCAGCTCCATCGGGGCCGTTTCAATGCATTTAACAGAAATGTCAGTATATGGGTGCTCTACAGTTGTAGCGTCGGCCCATTTGACCACGGAGACGAGAGCGACGGCCGGCTGGACCGCACGTTACCGCCATACGATAACGTTTCCTGTCCGTGACAGAGTTAGCATGCAGCTTTAGCCGTGATGTCTAGCTCTGCTTTTCCTGTCAATGTGTGAAACCCAAAGTGTTTCCATCCTTTACATATATGGAAATAAGATTGATGACTGATATATTTGACTTCAGGACGTCTCTGACTACATACATGCTGAAAATCAAACATTTTTACTGGATTCATTTAGAGTTTTTCCAAAGTAAAAGTCTCTAGAAGTGTCTGATTCTACTTGTTCCCTTCATGGTCTAGAGTTAAAGAAGTTAACAACAATCACAAACGAGTTGGTGTTAGTTCTGAATCAGGAGAGATCAGGTGAGTCTGCGTACGTGTGTGAAACTGGATAATAATACGGTGTCTCTGTGTGTAGACGGTGTTCCAGGATATCCACTAATCCTAACAAGGAAGCATGACAGCAGCCAATAAAAATGTCACGCCATCCACAGCTCCACAAGACGACTCCCTCCACAAAACACACTCAGTCCTTCCCTCCGATTGTTTTGGAAACGGGCCTGTGTGTGCACGTACACTAGTGTGTGTGTGTGTGTGTGTGTGTGTGTGTGTGTGTGTGTGTGTGTGTGTGTGGGTGTGGCAGTCAGGAGGGCGAGGAGGCAGACAGTGTGCCTTTCATTTCCTACGACTATTTAAAGACGCTCTGCTAAGCCTGAGAAGAGCAACAGGCCAACGATCCAAATGTCAGCTGAAATGGCAGAAACTCAAACATGTGTGAGGAGAGGAGGAGAGGAAGAGGGGAGGAGAGAAGGAGAGGAGAGGAGAGGAGAGGAGGGGAGAGGAGGAGGGGAGAGGAGGAGAGGAGAGGAGAGGGAGGAGAGGAGAGGAGAGGAGAGGAGAGGAGAGGAGAGGAGAGGAGAGGAGAGGAGAGGAGAGGAGAGGAGAGGAGGAGAGAGGAAAGGAAAGGAGAGGAGAGGAGAGGAGAGGAGAGGAGAGGAGAGGAGAGGAGAGGAGAGGAGGAGAGGAGAGGAGGAGAGGAGAGGAGAGGAGGGGAGGAGGAGAGGAGGAGAGGAGAGGAGAGGAGAGGAGAGGAGAGGAGAGGAGAGGAGAGGAGAGGAGGAGAGGAGAGGAGAGGAGGAGAGGGGAGGGGAGAGGAGAGGAGAGGAGAGGAGAGGAGAGGAGGGGAGAGGAGAGGGGAGAGGAGGGGAGAGGAGGAGAGGAGAGGAGAGGAGAGGAGAGGAGAGGAGGAGAGAGGAAAGGAGAGGAGGAGAGAGGAAGGAGAGGAGAGGAGGAGAGAGGAAAGGAGAGGAGAGGAGAGGAGAGGAGAGGAGAGGAGAGGAGAGGAGAGGAGAGGAGAGGAGGAGAGGAGAGGAGAGGAGAGGAGAGGAGAGGAGAGGAGGAGAGGAGAGGAGAGGAGGAGAGAGGAGAGGAGAGGAGAGGAGAGGAGAGGAGAGGAGAGGAGAGGAGAGGAGAGGAGAGGAGAGGAGAGGAGAGGAGAGGAGGAGAGGAGGAGAGGAGAGGAGAGGAGAGGAGAGGAGAGGAGAGGAGAGGAGAGGAGAGGAGAGGAGAGGAGAGGAGGAGAGGAGAGGAGAGGAGAGGAGAGGAGAGGAGAGGAGAGGAGAGGAGAGGAGAGGAGAGGAGAGGAGAGGAGGAGAGGAGAGGGGAAGAGAGCAGCTGGTTTCCTACCTCGATGCTGAAGTAGCCTCGGTCCACGTAGTCCCCCAGGAACAGGTATCGGGTGGTGCTCGGGGATCCTCCCACCTCGAACAGCTTCATCAGGTCAAAGAACTGTCCGTGGACGTCTCCACACACTGGACACACACACACACGCACACACACACACACACACGAACGCACACACACCAGTTAGTTTAAGTGTACTACGTACCACGTACTCACTACTATACTGAGACTATCGGTCAACATACTTTTAGTAGTTTGTATCTGAGCAGTAATTTACGTCCTCGCTGGTTGGAGACGTGTAACCATGGTAACCAACCTCATGAGACCAAAACGACAGTTTGTGAGAATCAAAGTCTGAATTAATTAAAAATATAAATATCAACGACTATCAAAGTGTTATACTTATACTGACAGTTAAATTAAAGTGTTATTGTCCGTCAACGTCCGTTATGAACGTTGTCGTCACTACCGCATTGCATTGTGGGATATTTATGCCGCCGTAGTGTCCAGCGTTGCATACTGTAATATTTCACCAGAAACAGTATGTAATACGCATCCTACTGGTTTCATACTGAGGTTCCAGACATACTGAAATATCTCTCTGACTGTTTTAGTTCCTAAATAACCTGTGTGTCTAATATCAGAGCTCTACATTGACCTGTTGGTGCGTCTCTAAACTCTGTCTGACTTCCTGTCTGCGTTGGTTCCTACTGAAGACGTTAATCTCTAAAAAACTAACATATAGTTTCATCAGTAATTTAATTTCTTTGGGGGGGTTGTAGTACTTTCTTGGTGGAGTTTACAGGGATGAGTGTCACTGATTGGTCAAACACACACACACACACACACACACACACACAGCACTGCTGCTTCAACTGAACCGCTTCATTCATAAAACAAGGGAATACTCTGGTATCCATTTGGGACCATTTTAGTATTTCTTATATTTGAATCGATAGTTTAGGTCTTTGGACTTGTTGAGAATAAGATAAAGTAGTAAAGGAGAAACATGGAGACACTAAGTGAAGGAAGGAGATATAAATAGACGGAGGGATGAAGAGGGTGGAGGGTTACCTGTGATGGGAGCTTCCACCTCCAGCATGCACTTCTCCTGGCGCAGGATGGCGGCTCCGTCGTTGATGATCCGTAGAGCCGTCTCCTCCTCCACCCGGCCCTCCTTCACCAGATGGGCCTTCAGAACCTCCACGCTGGGCCGACCGTCCACGTACAGGTCTTTCACCGTCAGGCGTGTACCGGGAGGATATGGCACCGCTACAGAACCGAGACAGACGGGAGGGAGTCAGATACAGGAGGTCAGATACAGGAGGACAGATACAGGAGGACACATGGAGTCAGATACAGGAGGTCAGATACAGGAGGACAGATACAGGAGGACACATGGAGTCAGGTACAGGAGGACACATGGAGTCAGGTACAGGAGGACACATGGAGTCAGATACAGGAGGACACATGGAGACAGATACAGGAGGACACATGGAGTCAGATACAGGAGGACACATGGAGACAGATACAGGAGGACACATGGAGTCAGATACAGGAGGACACATGGAGTCAGATACAGGAGGACACATGGAGTCAGGTACAGGAGGACACATGGAGACAGATACAGGAGGGAGTCAGGTACAGGAGGACACATGGAGTCAGGTACAGGAGGACACATGGAGACAGATACAGGAGGACACATGGAGTCAGATACAGGAGGACACATGGAGTCAGATACAGGAGGACACATGGAGACAGATACAGGAGGACACATGGAGACAGATACAGGAGGACACATGGAGTCAGATACAGGAGGACACATGGAGTCAGATACAGGAGGACACATGGAGACAGATACAGGAGGACACATGGAGTCAGATACAGGAGGACACATGGAGACAGATACAGGAGGACACATGGAGTCAGATACAGGAGGACACATGGAGACAGGTACAGGAGGACACATGGAGACAGATACAGGAGGACACATGGAGTCAGATACAGGAGGACACATGGAGACAGATACAGGAGGACACATGGAGTCAGATACAGGAGGACACATGGAGACAGGTACAGGAGGACACATGGAGTCAGATACAGGAGGACACATGGAGTCAGATACAGGAGGACACATGGAGACAGGTACAGGAGGACACATGGAGTCAGATACAGGAGGACACATGGAGTCAGGTACAGGAGGACACATGGAGACAGGTACAGGAGGACACATGGAGACAGGTACAGGAGGACACATGGAGACAGGTACAGGAGGACACATGGAGTCAGATACAGGAGGACACATGGAGTCAGATACAGGAGGACACATGGAGTCAGATACAGGAGGACACATGGAGACAGGTACAGGAGGACACATGGAGACAGATACAGGAGGACACATGGAGTCAGGTACAGGAGGACACATGGAGACAGATACAGGAGGACACATGGAGACAGGTACAGGAGGACACATGGAGACAGATACAGGAGGACACATGGAGTCAGGTACAGGAGGACACATGGAGACAGATACAGGAGGACACATGGAGGACTGGTCCTCTGGTTCTACACTCAACTACAGTTAATTAAGATTTATAACGAGCCAGTAAACACAAACACAGAACTGGTCCTGGATCAGTGAGTTCTGTCTGGAGACCCAGAAGGTTCCCAATGGATCAGACCTGAAGCTAACGATCGTTTCATTATCGATCCATCTGTCTGGTTCTGATATCAACTGGCTGAATCATCGTCAGGACCGACAGAAGGTATAAAAGTGATGTCTTCATATTAAAGCTGCTCAAATTAATCCATCAGCTGTCGGTTGGACTCATTTTTAAAGACAAACACAGTCTATATTATCTGACTGCAGCTTGTTAAATGTGGATATTTCCTGGTTTCTTTCCTCCTCTGTGACAGTAAACTGAATATCTTTGAGGACGTTTGAGGACGTTTGTGGACAACCATATCGAGTTAAAGCTGGTCAGCAGTAGTCGCTGATCCTCCAGAGATCTACTGGAGACTTTATGTGTTTTTAAATTCTGCAATCGTGACGGCATGTCGAGACTCGACCTGAAGACAAAGGAGAAGAGTTTGGCAGCAGAAAGCCGCGCCTGGAGGAAATACCAAACCTCCTGATACCTGGAAAACACCAGCTTCTCACAGACCAGCTCATTGTTTCTGTACCGACACTGAACACGCACCATTTTCTAATTTCAATTGTTTCATTAATTAATTTAAAAGTTGAACTGGATGACCTGAAGCTGCTGTGTTGCGCCCCAGAGGTGTAACAGAGTGAGACCTCTTCCTTCACAGATGATCTTTGTTCTGTTCATCACAGAATTAACATTAATTAATTAATTAGTGACAGCTGATATGATGTTTGTCACATTAGTAGTTGCTACCTGAATGTTTCCCACACTGATCTCTGCTAATGATGATTAGTGTCGGAGCTAATTGAATCTGTGCAAATTAAATTCATTTGACCTCAGTGTGTGAACAGAGTCAACAGGTGTGACCAAATAATCTGTCACATCCACACACAACTTTCACTCTCATAAGAGTAAAGAAACGCAGTAGAGTTCAGTAAAGAAACACAGTTCAGTAAAGAAACGCAGTAGAAAAAAACTGTAATTTTACCTCTGAGAACAGGGGACGGTGAATCCGTACTAACTCTTTATAACATCAAAGTCACACAATAACACAAACTAACTGACCGATGGATGCAGCGGCAGACCAGAAACCTGTTCTGAGAGGTTAAATTACTGGTTTTATGAATGGAGTCTGGTGGCTTTGAAGACAGCGATATAACGGCTTCAGTTCCCCGTCAGAAAGGGCTTTCTGATGGTGAGGTAAAGAGGTGAAAATATTCTAAATACAGCGTACACTTAAACTGATATAGATTTATTTAGGTGGCTAAAATCTGTTTTTCTGCTGCTCTCGTCCACAGCAGCTTCAAAGCTTCAAAGCTTCGAAGCCACCAGACTCCATTCACAAAACCAGTAATTTAACCTCTCATTTCTCACCAACCACTTCTTTCAGTTCAACTTAGCGCAGCTAACGTTGACTCAGCTAGTGCTGGCATTCACATTATTCAGAACCGTATTGATTAGCTTGATTAGCTGCTTTCTGCTAACGGCTTGTTCTTTATTTAACACAATGCAGACCACAAATACAGGCCTGGAGTTTAATTTAATTTATGGTATATAATCGCAATTTAAATGGCTAAATGGGTCAGAGAAGTCACACTTCCAGTCGGTATTTTCCCTTTACAGCTCAGGGTTGTGTGTTCCTGTACACACTGAACACAGTGTGTGTGGTGTTACATACAGAAGCTGCTAACTGAGGAACTTTGCATCTATTTATACTGACAAATGAAGGAGTATCAAAGGGGTAACTGGTTTTTCTTCTGATATAAAACTGAAATGGGATCAGTGTAATCTCAAAAAGCAGCTATCACACACACACTCCCGGCCCAGTGGTCTAGTTTAGTGAGCGGCTCTGAAACCAAACCAGGTCGCACACATTCAGCCAATCACGTCAGCGCTGCTGAACTGGTTCATCTCAAAGCAGCCAGACTCCACGCCGATGCGATCGGACGAGATGATCTACCCAGTGATCAGTGAAAGGGGGAAACTAAGGTTGTGAAATGAAGCGTCTGTAGGAAGTGGTATTCAAATAATCAACGGCTGGAGGAGAACGTTCTGGTAATAACTGTAACAGCTTGTAACAGGCTGACATGTCCACCTGCTACGGGAAGGGTTCATTTATAGCTGTGAGTAAGTCACGGAAAGTCTCCAACAACTTTTAGACAAGCAAACATCAGCAGGAACGCGCAGGTCAATATTAACACTGAGAGGTGTGGCTAACAGGGGAAATATAACAGATAAATAGGAGAAGTTACTGGTGTTTTCTACCCCACCCTTCACTCCCATTTCAAATATTTCTTTTAATAACTTTCACTCATGTTGTGTTGAATTGCATTAGACTTTACAGGTGTACCTAATAAAGTGGCCACTGAATGCATATTGCTGCTTGTTATCTGATGGATCTGCTGCTGGTGTTGGTGTTCTCTGTCTGTTCAGGATCAGAACCTATCGGTAACATCGTCCCTGTGTGTTGACTTCCTGACTGAGCAGCCTACAGGAGACAGCTTTAATGATGTGACGCCATCCTGCAGCTTTACACTGCTAAGCCTCGCTAACCCTCCGAGCCAATCAGACGCAGCCCTTCACCTGGAGGACACCACCTCGCCAGACACGACACGCAACTTCAGATTCTAACTTATCATCACATTCACTAACCGGTCGCTCTTTGAATCCTGTCAACAGGTCGACATGTCTGTCGGTTTGTTTTGTGGTTAAAGAGGACATGTGGTGCTTTTTCCTCTTTCCTGTAGTGTGTTATATACTTTTTATTATATAGTACACAATCTCCCACACAGAAACTCCTGAACTGCTTGGAACCACTCGCTTCAAGTCCCGCCTTTTCCTCGGTAACATGGTGATGTCACCAAGTAACACATTTGTATAATACCTGCCCAGCGGTTAGGTTAGCACGCCCTCAAACAAAGCTAGTTAGAGCGGAGCTGGAGTACGCTGGGCCGCTGCACGCCACCGCTGCACGCCACCGCTGCACGCCACCGCTGCACGCCATCGTTGTCCCGCCGTGAGTCCGGTCCTAACGCCACTAGTTCAATCGATCACAGATCGCGTCGTTCTCTTGGATGGATAAAAAAATTAAAAATGCTAAAATGGGTCGTCAAATATACTTGTTTAAACTGTTTTAATTTTATTATCAGCACCTGTACGTCATGCATCCATTAGGCCGTTTATCTACTAGAATATTTACGTCTTTGAACGGAGCGAGAACTAAATTCTGTGACCGTCAGACTGATTAGGAGTTTTAGCTCTATCGCCACTGTAAAAGTTTTTACTCGTACTGTGTCCCTGACTTTATTTTGATGATACCTCAAAAAATCAAGTCACCTTTGTATCGCGATATTTGTTTTACGATTTCTAAACAGATGTTTTAATGCCTGAGTCGATATATCTGCTTCATCTGAGTCTATGTGGAGGTAGAAGGAAGTTACCGCTTTTATTGTGGTAGTCTGAGTAACGTGACGTCATATCCGTTCCGTATCCGTCAACCAAAACAAACCTCAGAAAGTATAAAACGTTGGAGGGTCGTCGTGGATACGACCTGCACCCTCACATGTTAAATCCAGCGTGGTAAACACTACACATCCAGTAAAGGATGGAAACACTTTGGGTTTCACACATTGCAGGAAAAGCAGAGCTAGACATCACGGCTAAAGCTGCATGCTAACTCTGTCACGGACAGGAAACGTTATCGTATGGCGGTAACGTGCGGTCCAGCCGGCCGTCGCTCTCGTCTCCGTGGTCAAATGGGCCGACGCTACAACTGTAGAGCACCCATATACTGACATTTCTGTTAAATGCATTGAAACGGCCCCGATGGAGCTGACCATGGATGGATAAAGAGAAGGAGCTGACGGGAGAGCTAGAGACGGCCTTGGAGAAGTTAGAGGAAGTAGACACGTGGGACTACGTCCACTTTTCAAAATAAGGTGTTAACAAAGGGAACTGTATATACAAAATACATATATGGAAATAAGATTGATTGGATTATATTCACCAGAAGTATAAAACATTACATGTCCCTTATAAATTAAAAAGAAAATACCACTAATCTGTGAGGGAAATGTCTTTATTCTTTGATTTTTTGGTTGCTGGATAATAAATGTAATAAATACTTCCTGCCAATGATCCTGATATATTTGACTTCAGGACGTCTCTGACTACATACATGCTGAAAATCAAACATTTTTACTGGATTCATTTAGAGATTTTACAAAGTAAAAGTCTCTAGAAGTGTCTGATTCATCTTGTTCCCTTCATGGTCTAGAGTTAAAGAAGTTAACAACAATCACTATAAATCACAATATCGAATCAAAAATACTTAATAATCACAATACATATTGAATCAGAGATCGTCCAAACCCTAGTATGTATATATATATATATATATATATATATATATATAGAGAGAGAGAGAGAGAGATATAGATATATATAGTAGTACATAGTGTGTGTATATATATATAGTGTATATATATCTATAGATATAGATATATATAGTAGTACATAGTGTGTGTATATATATATATATATATATATATATATATATATATATATATATATATATATATATAGTAGTAAATATATATACATACTGTAGTTATGGAGTTATGAAATGAGCTGCAGTATATCTGATAGCAGGTTTTAACCACATCGTCTCTACTGTTGGTCTAATAAAGTGTTTCATGTCTTAAAGTCATTTTCTAAAAACAGCTGTTGGAAGGCTGGTCTGCTATTCAGGCCAACACACACACACACGCACGCACACACGCACACACACACACACACGCACACACCCTCCAACACTGCAGCATTTACACCCACAACCATAAAATAACTCCCCACACGACGTTATCTCCCTCATTAAACCCCCCCCCCGGGTCCGGCCGGGTTCTGTCCCCGGGACGGGAGCCCTGTGTCCGGGGAGCCGTGCTAACTCTAACCCGGTGTAGCCGGGGAGAGTTAGCACGGTAACAGTTTGAGTCACAGATCTGACATCTGGCAGTCCGGACAGCTAAGCTAACAGGCTAACAGGCTAACTCTCCCAGCTGCTGGCTCGGATTGATTAACTTGCATAACCGGGCTACACCCCCCCCCCCCCCACCCCGGGGAGGTGGAGGCGGGTTAGTTAGCACCCTCATCCACCTGAATAACCCGGTATAACCCGGGTAAACGAGCTGTTAGCCTGTCCTGCTCACAGTTAGCCTGCTAGCTCCGACAGCCTCCTGTAACTTCCTGCAGCGGGAACAAAAGGTTAATAAACCCGAGTCTCTCACCTTTAATGGGCCGCTCCGTGGTGGACAGCTTGTTCTGCTCTTTGGCCGACATGTTCCCGCCTGTTTGGGTCATAACCAACGCGGAATATCAACCGAAACTTGATGAATTCCTTCCTAGCTAGCTAGCCGCGCTAGCTGGAGTGAGCTAGCGGCGCTAGCGGGTGTGAGCTAGCGGCGGCTCGGAGCAGCTTTCAGGGGGACCGAGCCGAGCCGAGCTGGGTTAAACCTTCCTGGGGGGGGAGGGAGAAGGGGGGAGAGCTCTTTCACTAACTAACTCTGTTCCTCCGTGCGTCGCTCCGCGGGTCCGAGCTGCTGCCTGGCCGCCTGTCAGTGCGCGTCGGGCGGATCAACTGGACCAGGAAACCCGGGGAGCCGCTGGTGATGCCTTCAGGAGCCGCGAGCAGCGCGTCGGAGCATAGCGCTTCAGCTTTATATCCCTTTCCCTGTCTGTTCCAGGCCGCTGCTGCTCTGCGCTGATCCGAGGTGTCGTCCAGACCCTCTGTTGGATTACAATAAGCCGCCGCAAGAGGATTTCCTACAACACGGCTCAACGCGGGGGGCTGTGGGTAGTGTAGTATTAATGCGATATTAATGCGTAGCGTTCACGGTCCGCTGAGCCGCGGGCGTTCCCTGTGTGTTTACTGTAGGAGAAAAGAGCTTTGCTTAAAGATTAGTGCATTTCTTTATTAATTCATACTTATTTAAAGATTAGTACATTTATTTATTAATTCATACTTACTTAAAGATTAGTAAATTTCTTTATTAATTCATACTTACTTAAAGATTAGAACGTGTATTTATATATTCATACTTACTTAAAGATTAGAACATTTCTTTATAAATTCATATTTTACTTAAAGATTAGAACATTTATTTATTAATTCATACTTACTTAAAGATTAGTACGTTTATTTATATATTCATATTTTACTTAAAGATTAGAACATTTATTTATTAATTCATATTTTACTTAAAGATTAGTACGGTTCTTTATAAATTCATATTTTACTTTAAAATTTGTACATTTATTTATTAATTCATATTTTACCTTTCATGTAAATTATCATTTGAAATATTACTGTGTGATTGTAAATTTCTTTTTTAAAAGGAGATTAAAGACCGAATTTTAATCTCATAGACTTAGTTTTTAGTTTTAATTTTATTATTTCCATCCAGGGTGTTTATTTATTTATTTTTAACATTTTATTGTTGTAATTTTTAATTTTTTTATTTATTGATTTTTAATATTTTAGTTTTGTAATTTTTAGTGTTTTTATTTATTGATTTTTAATATTTTAGTGTTGTAATTTTTAGTGTTTTTATTTGTTGATTTTTAATATTTTATTGTCTTTATTATTATTATTTTATTGTTGTTTTCTTTCTATGTGAAGCACTTAGGGCAGCATGTTTGTATGAAAGGTGCTATATAAATAAATCAAGTTGAATTGCAGTTCTACTGATCCTTTCCATTAAATCACGAGGGAGCAGGACGGCTCGTCCCAATGATAAAAGTTACATGTTTAGTGATATAAAAGTCCTCTGTATGCCGACTCTGAGAGTACACTCAGTTGGTTCGTAATACTTCACAACATGTCGGCTGAAAGTATATTTTTTGCGCATATACAAAGATATATTAAAATTATTAGATTTAGAAAGGAGAAAGGAGTTTGGCAACATTTTACAGATTTCAGCCAGATGAAATATAATCTCTGTGTCTAAAGATACTGCTGCTAAGATTCTGCTACTGATAATAAAAGCTGCTGGTTACCGAGGCTCTGATGTGTGTAGATAAACCCATTATTATTATTATTATTATTAGTAGTAGTAGTATTAATAAACTCTATATGTTTCTATCTGCCACATGGACACAACGAGAGGAGCTGAACAGAAAGACTACAGCACCATCATGTGGACGCTGATCACGCTGCTTCAAATACAACTATATAGACCTGGATCAGGACATTTATCAGGACATTGATCAGGACATTGATCAGGACATTTATCAGGACATTGATCAGGACATTGATCAGGACATTTATCAGGACATTGATCAGGACATTGATCAGGACATTGATCAGGACATTTATCAGGACATTGATCAGGACATTGATCAGGACATTTATCAGGACATTTACAGTTTCTCTCATTCGCTTTGGCTCAGTTGTTGAATGAGAAATATTTTTTTCAAAACAATAAGTTCAAATCTCTGAACAATTAGTTTGTTGTTCACAACAGATCAGAATTAGTCTGTTTAGTCACAGAGTCACTTTCACACGTCTTATTGATCCAGACTGATCAGTTGATGTCGTTCTCTTCACAACTTCTAAATATTATTTCATCATTAGAGCACAATGATCCATTCAATTATTAAAATGTGTCAGACATACATGTATAGTCCATAAATATCTTCCTCCTCCTCCTCCTCCTCCTCTTCCTCTTCCTCTTCCTCCTCTTCCTCTTCCTCCTCCTGCTCCTCTTCTCTTCCTCTTCCTCCTCCTCCTCCTCTTCCTCTTCCTCCTCTTCCTCCTCCTCCTCCTCTTCCTCCTCCTCCTCTTACTCCTCCTCTCCTCCTCCTCTTCCTCTTCCTCCTCCTCCTCCTCCTCTTCCTCTTCCTCTTCCTCCTGCTCCTCTTCCTCTTCCTCTTCCTCCTCCTCCTCCTCCTCTTCTTCCTCTTCCTCCTCCTCCTCCTCCTCTTCCTCCTCCTCCTCCTCTTCCTCTTCCTCTTCCTCTTCCTCTTCCTCTTCCTCTTCCTCCTCCCCCTCCTCCTCCTCTTCTTCTTCTTCTTCCTCCTCCTCCTCCTCTTCCTCTTCCTCTTCCTCTTCCTCTTCCTCTTCCTCCTCCTCCTCCTGAACTCTGTAAATAGAAACCCTGTAAAAGGAGGTAGTG
This sequence comes from Sebastolobus alascanus, assembly GCA_916701645.2. Taxonomy (NCBI): domain Eukaryota; kingdom Metazoa; phylum Chordata; class Actinopteri; order Perciformes; family Sebastidae; genus Sebastolobus; species Sebastolobus alascanus. The sequence continues at coordinate 492,184 of CAKAOJ020000221.1, read as the reverse complement.
TGTTGTCGGGTCTCAGGAGAACCCGGGTTCTAGCAGACCTCCAGTCCATGTAAGGGGAACTTTGCAGGACTGGGGGTCCCACATGGAGCCCGGCTTGTCCCTGAAGACCCCGTCTTCATCCAGACCATCATCATCAGCTGTCTGAGACATCATCATCTTCATCATCTTCATCATCACGCCTCAGACAGCTGCTGTATTTAACCGGCCTGATCTCAGACCAGCAGACTCACTACAGCAGCATCAGAGAGGAGCAGCAGACATGGTACGTCTTCACATCTTTCATTATTTTATTATTTTATTGTTTTATTATTTTATTATTTTATTGTTTGATTATTTTATTTTTTTTATTATTTTATTATTTCATTATTTTATTGTTTGATTATTTTATTATTTTATTACTTTATTTAGTGTTCATTATGAGTTCAGAGTTAGTTTGAACCTTCTGAACGGTGACTATCAGCTGTAGTTAATTATCAGTATCTGTATATTTGTATTGAAAGAAGAAGATTATACATATTATTAATTATACATATTGTTGTTTCAGTGCTCGTTCACATTTATATGAAATAATTATAAAATTATTGAATGTACATTCACAGATATAAAACAGACGATATAAAAGAGATGGGGATGTATTTGGAGATTGGAACAGTATCGAAAATAAGGAAAATATTTCTAATTAAAATAAATAAATAATTAAATCAAATAGAAATTGACAAAGATAAAATAAATGTGTAAATAAAATAGACATAAAATAAATCTAAGAGTAGGAACATAACTCAGAAAGGGCAGTCTAGTAGGAACAATGATTTCTAGCAGGGCGGGGCAATATGATGATATATATATTGTCAAAATAATATAAAAATATTGTATATATTTTCCTATATCATATATCGTAATACAGGCTAGGCATGTATTTATTTATTTATTCTCTATAATTTCACTTAAAACTGTTCATTTTGCACTCAAGTTCTTAAAATGGGAAAATATTCTGTACTTTTCATTCATTTGTCAAATATTTGATTCACACAGGAGTTTACAACAATAGATTTTATCATGTGGTTATTTCATATAGACTATTTATTTATTGAATTAATCAATAAATAAACTCCTTGATAAATCAATGTCATTAAATGCAGCAAAAATAATATTAAAAATGAATGTAGTCATTGATTAATTGATAAAATGTGACATAAATTGATATTTCTGTTTTAATTTGCTTCTTCATTTATTTATCTTTGTATTAATTGTACAATTACAATTTGTATTCCTTTCTGTTTAATTTTTTAATGTATTTTTTTATTTTTATTTTTTAAATGTATTTATTTATTTTTGCATTTATTTTTAATTTATTCTATATTTATTTTTAAATGTATGCATTTGTTTATGTATTTATTTCTGCATGATTTTCCCTTTGCATTTCCCCTTATTTATGTCCCCAAACTTATTTATTTCTGTATTCTTTTCTTTAAACATTTCTGCCTCATTATGCAATGTGACATTCCCCCTACGATATCCTGATATACAGTATGTAGTTACTTAGTTTCAGCAGAAGGTTGATTCATGATCTCACAGATTGTTTAAGTGTTTAAACGTCTGTAGACGTGTTAAACTTTTAATAAATAATAAATTAGTTTGATTGTTGCTTATTTGCTCCTGAATACTTAATGTTATATAAAATATTTAAGATTTTGTGTTCAGGCTTTAACACTATAAAGACCACATCAGAATATCAGCCAGAAACAGTTCAGCCTTCTCTCGTTCCTCTGATTCATTAAACCTAATATATAATAAATATATAATAACTCTTCTCTGTCTTTGAGTTTATATTAATAATAATAATCTAACTTTTATATATATTGTTTTTTAGGCGAGCAGAAAGACGAAGAAGAAGGAAGGAGGAGCTAAAAGAGCTCAGAGAGCCTCGTCTAATGTTTTCTCCATGTTTGAACAGACTCAGATTCAAGAGTTCAAAGAGGTAAAAATCACTAATTCATTCATCATGTGTTCATTTAAAGGCTTCATCTGGTAGCTTCATGTGTTTCATCTGGTAGCTTCATGAGTTTCATCCGGTAGCTTCATGTGTTTCATCTGGTAGCTTCATGAGTTTCATCTGGTAGCTTCATGAGTTTCATCTGGTAGCTTCATGAGTTTCATCTGGTAGCTTCATGAGTTTCATCTGGTAGCTTCATGAGTTTCATCTGGTAGCTTCATGTGTTTCATCTGGTAGCTTCATGAGTTTCATCTGGTAGCTTCATGAGTTTCATCTGGTAGCTTCATGTGTTTCATCTGGTAGCTTCATGAGTTTCATCTGGTAGCTTCATGAGTTTCATCTGGTAGCTTCATGAGTTTCATCTGGTAGCTTCATGAGTTTCATCTGGTAGCTTCATGAGTTTCATCTGGTAGCTTCATGTGTTCATCTCCTGGATTCAGGCGTTCACACTCATCGACCAGAACCGGGACGGGTTCATCGATAAGGAGGATCTGAAGGACACGTACGCGTCTCTGGGTCAGTAGCGTTCTCTACTCGTAGCCTGTGATTGGCTCAGACAGGTCACGTGGTCGTGACGTGGTCGTGTGTTTCAGGTAAACTGGACGTGAAGGACAAAGAACTGGAGGAGATGCTGAGAGAAGCTACTGGTCCAATCAACTTCACCATGTTCCTCACGCTGTTCGGAGAGAAGCTGCACGGTGAGAACCTTAAAGAAACAGTGTCGGGGATCTATTATTATTCCATTAATGTCGATGTTTTCTTTAATCAGCTGAAACTAAGAATCGTTGTGTTTCCGTTAGCTTAGAATGAGTCCTTCATATCTACAGAGGGAGCAGGTCCTCAAGAAGCAAAGAGACGAAACTCTGCTATTTTATTAATTAAACTACCTAATATATATTTATATATTTATAGTACAGCTGAAACGATTAATCCATTGACCGAAAATTAATTGACAACAATTCTGATCATCGTTAAGTCATTTTTTGTGTAAAAATTACACATTTTATAAGAGTATTTTAACTGTTGAATGAGTGAAGATGCTGGAAACGTGACAAAAAGTCAAAGTAAGAGTAGTAGTGCTGATAAAGGTTCTACCGTATGTCCGGTTGCAGGAACGGACCCTGAAGAAACCATCCTGAACGCTTTCAAGCTGTTCGACCCCGACGCCAGAGGCTCCGTCGACTCAGACCAGTGAGTCATCAGTCTGTGGTTTTACACATTTATACACGTTAAGATGAATTAAATACTTCTGCTGGTTTCCTCCCTCAGATTACAGAAACTACTGATGACACAAGCTGACAAGTTCACACCTGAGGAGGTAAAAACAAACCTACCTGTTTAGAGAATATTTAACCGATTTAATCGATGCAGCAGTAGATCAGCTACTCTGTTCTGAGAGGTTCAATTACTGGTTTTATGAATGGAGTCTGGTGGCTTTGAAGAGAGAGATGTAACGGCTTCAGTTCCCCGTCAGAAAGGACTGTCTGATGGAGAGGTAAAGGGGTAAAAATATTCTAAATATAGCTTAAACTGATATTTTTAAGTGTCTAAAACACAACTATCCCTGTAATAACTCTGGTTATTGGTGCTATTAAAGTAATAACTCTGGTTATTGGTGCTATTATAGTAATAATCTGGTTATTAGTGATATTATAGTGATAATCTCTGTGTTTGCAGGTGAAGCAGATGTTCCAGTCGTCTAACATCGACGCTGCAGGAAACCTGGATTATAAATCTCTGTGTTACATCATCACACACGGCGAGGAGCAGGAGGAGTCATGAAACTGATCCGCATCAAACCAAACGCTTGTGTTTCTGTAGGGTCAAATCAATAAAAGAAACTTGACAGAAAAACTTGGAATTTATTGACTTATTGATTATTATAACACGGAGAGTTATTAGTTAGCTTTAGTTTTGTTAGTTGACCAGTGATTTTAGGGAAGATTAGATCAGTAACCAAAAACCTTATTAACACAACATACAATATCTTCTATAAATAGACGCTCAGCATCTTTTAAAGAGAAACAACATACTGGAGCACAGTGTTCAGTGTGGCACCTGAGTTTTAGTCCAGTGATGAGCAGCTCTCAGAGCCTCACCTGGCTGCAGCTATCAGGTGATGTACGGTCAGATGCAGGCGGCAGCGGCAGCGTCGGTGAAGACGAAGAAGGCCAGAGAGAACGCAGGAAGCTGCAGGCTTTGAGACGGAGGAAGAGGAGCTCCTTTAAGGTCGGGGAGAGTTTGATCATCCAGCATCTTCAACACGTCTCCGTTCAGCTTCACACTCCTGCAGCACAAACACACAGTTCATCACAAACATTCAACATCAACACATCTGGAGATACGTGGTTTTCACTGCCGTGCCCCTGACTGTGATGGAGATCCTTTCACATTAAAAGCAGGAGATAAAACGTGACTCTTCACATGACACGAGGACAGAATAATAAGTGTCACCTGGAGTAGAGCCCCCCCTCCCCCGGCTGCTCGGACTGGAGAACAAAAGCCTCCACTGTGCTGGAGGAGACGGAGGCCGGAACCGAGAGCCGGGCCGGCTTCTTACTCAGGTTCAGAGACATCAACGTCACCGCTCCGCTGCTGTAACTGCAGAAATAACCAGAGTTACTACTGGATGTCTCAGGTAGATGAAGTGAGGTTGTGATGGTGAAGCAGGACTACCTCTCTTTGTTGGCACAGTGCAGATACAGACGAACTCTTTTACTTCGAGCAAAGCCGGACAATCCAACTTTTAAAACCTCCAGACCGACGAGTCTCTTGTAGAGAACAGACAACCAGTAATCCTGGAAGAAGACACAGCGACAGGTCAAAGGTCAAAACATCTGAATGATACTGAAAGTAAAATGACTCTATATGAAGAAGAGTGTTTTGATTATTACATGTTATTGGACTGATGTATATAACATGTGAGCAGTATTTATATTTTAACTACTTTATATACTGTTGAGTAGTTTAATCTACAATAATTCATGTTATTTAATAAAATCATCATGCTTTTTATTTCTTAAATCTTAATATCTGTAAAGAAACTAGGAACTAAAGTTGTAGTTGAGTAAGCAGTACTCCTCTGGAGTAATGAAGTACTTTAACTGTAAATAAAACTGATGAACCTGAACTCAACACAGAATTATATTTTCTTAGATTAAAACACGTCTACAGACTCAGTGTAAACATATAAAGAGTTATAAATGATGAGAGAAGTCTCACAGGAAGAGGATCCAGGTTCTCGTCCACCAGGTGATAACTACCAGAACCAATGAACACCTGTCGCATCACAACATCCAGACCCAGTCTGGCTGCCAGGCCCAGTTTATCCAACCACCTGTACACAGAGTACAGGCACAGGAACATGTGTTATAACACAGAAACATGGGTAAATAACACAGAAACATGTGTTATAACACAGAAACATGTGTTATAACACAGAAACATGGGTAAATAACACAGAAACATGTGTTATAACACAGAAAACATGTGTTAATAAAACAGAAACATGGGTTAATAACACAGAAACATGTGTTAATGACACAGAAACATGTGTTAATAACACAGAAACGTGTTATAACACAGAAACATGTGTTATAAACACAGAAACATGGGTTAATAACACAGAAACATGTGTTATAACACAGAAACATGTGTTATAAGACAGAAACATGTGTTATAAACACAGAAACATGGGTTAATAACACAGAAACATGTGTTAATAACACAGAAACATGTTATGACACAGAAACATGTGTTAATAACACAGAAACATGTGTTAATAACACAGAAACATGTGTTAATAACACAGAAACATGTGTTATAAACACAGAAACATGGGTTAATAACACAGAAACATGTGTTATAACACAGAAACATGTGTTATAACACAGAAACATGTGTTATAAGACAGAAACATGTGTTATAACACAGAAACATGTGTTATAACACAGAAACATGTGTTATAAGACAGAAACATGTGTTATAACACAGAAACATGTGTTATAAGACAGAAACATGTGTTATAAACACAGAAACATGTGTTAATAACACAGAAACATGTGTTAATAACACGGAAACGTGTTAATAACACAGAAACATGTTATGACACAGAAACATGGGTTAATAACACAGAAACATGGATTAATAACACAGAAACATGTGTTATAACACAGAAACATGGGTTAATAACACAGACACATGTGATAATAACATGATAATAACACTTAATGGCATCAATATTGATCAGTACGTTGAAGTCTCATTTCTAATATTATCTATTAAGCATGTTGACTGTAAAGCTCTGAACCATCTTTGAATTGATGATGTTGAGTTTCTGTTGACATTTGAACATCGTTCTCAGCGAGCAGCAGGACGGCTTTAAGGTTAGTCATGAGACCGCCGAGGCTGCTGGGTAATCAGTAAACTCAATAAACTAACATGTAGAACTCCTGAGAGACCGCGACCCTCCTGTTAAACACAATACAGCTCCTGTTCTCATCTCATGTCTCCTCTGTGAGCTCTACAACACTCTTCTCCCTCAGTTTAACCTATATACAATAACAGACAATATTCACATTTCATGGACATAATCATAAAGATTCTAATGAAGCTGTACTTCAGATTAAATATTGTATATTCATAGAGCTTTATTCCTCTTCTCATACATACCGTATACGTACTGTATATATAAACCCACTAAGACTGATCCTTACTGTTAACCTCTCTATAGCTTTTGGCATTGTGTATACAGTATTTTGCAGGTTTACCTTATTGTTATTTTAGATTTGCACTCTTCCCACTTTTTACTTGATTACTTCCCACGTATTAACTCGATGGTCTAGACTTGATTTGGACTCGGTATTAACTCGATGGTCTAGACTTGATTTGGACTTGTTGGTTACTCGGTTGGTCCTGACTTGTATAAACTCACATGAATCCAGCGACGAACGCGTCCGACAGTCCAACAGCTCCTCCTCCGTACGCTGAGCTGGTCTCTCCGAGCCAGACCGGCTTCTCAGGAGAGACCAGCTTCACTATCTGGACCAGAGCAGGAAACACAGACCAGCTTTAACATCTGGACCCACTTTAACACTTGAACATCTGGACTCGTCTCACATGTCAAACCACATTATATATATATATATATATATATATATATATATATATATATATATATATAAACACTGTATATATATCATCATTAGTACCTCGAGGACTTCTTTGGTCTTTAAGGCCAGCGTGTCCAGAACATCTGGATCTATGAAGTCCTCCAGTGACGTGTCCCTCCCGTTCACATAGTAACTAGGAAACAGGTTAATTATTCAGACACATTAATCAATAACAAATCAATACAAACACAATAAATCAACACAAACACATATAATACTAGTCATTAATACTACTCATTAATACTGTCATTAATACTACTCATTAATACTGTCATTAATACTACTCATTAATACTGTCATTAATACTACTCATTAATACTGTACATATTTAATTCTTATTTATACCATTCTGCCATTTATATATTAAAACACTTAATAGATCCCCTCCTCAGCATTTTGTTTCACTTATTGGGACTGTGGTTATATGTTTTATATTACATGTTCTTGTTTGAATACTTGATTCTGATTGGTCCATCACGGCTGTTATTATAACGGACCGCTGCTGTGGACGCAGATCTCAGACTCTGGACGACCATTTCTGAGTCAAATTATTGATTTCTTCAGTAAGTAGCTGTGTAATAAGCAGAAGAGTGTGTCTCACCAACAGAAGAAAAGTAATATTTAATAAAATAATTAATAATATTAAAATATATAAATTAAATTTAAAAAAGGGGGTGGATGCCTATAACCCTTATCAGTGAACCAGTTGGTGAATCTACAGAAGGTCTGTCTGAAGTCTGTTTCTAGATAGTGTATACTTTATGAGTAGTACAGTACACAGTGTGAGTATTACACAGTGTGTACACACTGAGCCACCAGTATAAAGGTCCATTTCATGTGTATCATGTTAAAGTAAAGGTGAACTCACTGGTGCCAGGTGCAGGCGTCCACGGCCTCAGATCCACTCTGCAGGAACCTGTGATTCAGTCTTTGTTATTATTAACACTCACATACACTATACTGTATATATATATATATATATATATATATATATATATATGACGGAGACAGAGACAGAGAAACTTCTCACCCCTCCAGTATGTCGGTCCGGCGGTCTCGTGGCTGACCGACGTCCGGCCCGTAAAGTCCGGCGTCGTGGTAAAACTTGGACTGTGACATCATCTCTCTGAGACGAGTGAAGTCCTTTCCCAGCTGATGTCCGTCCACTCGGATCCCGGCCTTCTTCTCAAAGCTGTTTGGTTCTGAAGACAAACGGACGCTTTCACATTCAGTCTCACTGTGATTCAGACTTCAAATAAAACGCTTTCTGAGGTCACTTCCTGTCTACTGCATCACACTTCCTGTCAATTGCATCACACTTCCTGTCTACTGCAACAGGAAACCAGAGTTACCGTTGCCCAGCTCCCAGATAAAGAAGTAGTTAGCGTACCGTTTCCCAGCTCCCAGGACATCCGGTACCGTCTGGACTCACAGTACTGCAGCAGCGAGGCGGCGTTGCTGCTGTTCCAGCTGTTGTCAGCTGTTCTGAGCAGAGCGTTCAGCCCAAAGATCAGATCCATCCCCGAGCAGTTGGTGAAGGAGTGCAGCATGTCGACAGTGTTCTCTGTGACAAGAGCAAGTACTCAGATCCTTTACTGCAGTAAAAGTACTAATACCACACTGTGAAATACACCACTACAAGTAAAAGTTCTGCTTTCAAAACCTTATTGAAGTAAAAGTCAGTAAAAATTAAACCCCAGTGGTCCGAGCATTGAGCCCTGTGGAACCCCTGATACAGGTTTAGTTTAACACAGAAACTCTTATAGACTAAATAAAACTAAAATACAATACTCTTTGGACAAATGTGGAAGTCACCGATTACTCTGATAATTACACATCATGTAAAGTATGGAAGCACATTCCTGCCAACAAAAGAAAATAAAACTGGTACCTGTGAACTTGACACTTTTGTACTTCCTCTGCAGATCTTCTTTCATCAGGACCACTTGTTGTCGGGTCCAGTCCTTCTTCAGCCGGTTCTCCAGCCATGAGGGCAGCTCCAGCTGATCACAGGATTCCTCTAACAACGACAGGAAAATGGGATTATTTATATTCTACATTCCATTACAAGTAAGATCAATGCAGAAACCTGATGGCAGGTCAAGAACCAAGATGGAGACGGTCAAGAACCAAGATGGAGACGGTCAAGAACCAAGATGGAGACGGTCAAGAACCAAGATGGCTGCGGTCAAGAACCAAGATGGAGACGGTCAAGAACCAAGATGGAGACGGTCAAGAACCAAGATGGAGACGGCCAAGAACCAAGATGGAGACGGTCAAGAACCAAGATGGAGACGGTCAAGAACCAAGATGGCTGCGGTCAAGAACCAAGATGGAGACGGTCAAGAACCAAGATGGAGACGATCAAGAACCAAGATGGCTACGGACAAGAACCAAGATGGAGACGGTCAAGAACCAAGATGGCTACGGACAAGAACCAAGATGGAGACGGTCAAGAACCAAGATGGAGACGGTCAAGAATCAAGATGGAGACGGTCAAGAACCAAGATGGAGACAGTCAAGAACCAAGATGGAGACAGTCAAGAACCAAGATGGAGACGGTCAAGAACCAAGATGGAGACAGTCAAGAACCAAGATGGAGACAGTCAAGAACCAAGATGGAGACGGACAAGAACCAAGATGGAGACGGTCAAGAACCAAGATGGAGACAGTCAAGAACCAAGATGGAGACGGCCAGTGAGTGACGTCACGGTGACTACGTCTACTTCTTATAAACAGTCTTTGGCTTTAGGACCTACTACAGAGAAAGCAGGTCGTGGGAGAAAAGGAAGTCGAAGTACCCTCATCATCATCATCATCATAATATCCTTCTGAAGTTTGGATCACATCTGACGTTACCTGCAGTGGAACCAGAGTCCTGATGAAACCTCTGAGGAGTGAACACCATGAAGTCTTGTCTCGTCCCCCCAAATCTCAGAAAAGCTGGAGTTAATGCTCGAGCCAGCGTCCTGACCTTCGGAGAGCTGGAGAAGACAAAACAACAACTTTAGTGTTGATGTTTATTATTACTATTAATGCTGACTTTCAGTAAATGATATGATCAGTTTAGGAGTTTCTGATTCTCTGACCAGCTGAACGTTTGAGAAGAACAGAAGATATTAGAAGAATTAGTTGTTCCTGCCAATCATTTTAATTTGGTCTGTGAAGATTTACAAAACTAATATTATGTTGTTGAACTCATTTTGGAATTTTGTTTAAAAAAAAAAAAAAAAAAAAAAAAACTTTATTCATCTTTGTATCACTTATTTATTTAATTATCTTTTACATTTATGCATTTATTTTTGCATTTTAGATTTTTATTTTTAAATATTTATTTATTCATTTTTAAATTGTACATATTTCTTTATGTATTTAATTTATTTAATTATAGATAAATAAATGCAGAAACAAATTAAAACAGACATAAATATCAATTTATGTCTCATTTTATCAATTAATTAATACCTACATTTATGTTTAACATTATTTTAATTAATTTAATGGCATGTTTTGTCCTCCATACAGTCTCTGACTATCCTAACTGAGAGATGCTTCTCAGTGTTCCACCCGTCCCCGGTCTCCCCTACTCTGTGTTCCACCCGTCCCCGGTCTCCCCTACTCTGTGTTCCACCCGTCCCCGGTCTCCCCTACTCTGTGTTCCACCCGTCCCCGGTCTCCCCTACTCAGAGTTCCACCCGTCCCCGGTCTCCCCTACTCAGTGTTCCACCCGTCCCCGGTCTCCCCTACTCTGTGTTCCACCCGTCCCCGGTCTCCCCTACTCTGTGTTCCACCCGTCCCCGGTCTCCCCTACTCTGTGTTCCACCCGTCCCCGGTCTCCCCTACTCTGTGTTCCACCCGTCCCCGGTCTCCCCTACTCTGTGTTCCACCCGTCCCCGGTCTCCCCTACTCAGTGTTCCACCCGTCCCCGGTCTCCCCTACTCAGAGTTCCACCCGTCCCCGGTCTCCCCTACTCTGTGTTCCACCCGTCCCCGGTCTCCCCTACTCTGTGTTCCACCCGTCCCCGGTCTCCCCTACTCTGTGTTCCACCCGTCCCCGGTCTCCTTTACTCTGTGGATCTCTCTGATGGTTTTATTGTGTTTTTTCATTGTTAAATGTTGATTTAATCCGGTAACTGAAGCAGAAGTCCGTTAAAAGCTTTAATAAAAACACTAATCTGAGCTGATATTAATATGAATCAGAACTTTAATCTGCTTTAGAGGAAGTTAAACCGGATTAAAGCCTAAAGCCACTAAAACCTCTGCTTCATTAAATAAAACATCTGCTTCATTAACTAAAACATGCTCACCCTAACAGAGACATGAACTTCTCTTCTGCAGCCAGACTCGCATCGATGGTGACGGACAGAAAGCGCCGATCCACCCGGCGGGTCACCGCGGACAGATCCAGCTCCAGGATCAGATCCAGGTCCAGGTCCAGATCCACCTTCACAGCGGAGGAGTTCGGGTTCCGGTGTTCTCTGAGTAGGTGTTCTCCTGATCCATCAGTCTGGTCCCGGAGCAGAGCCAGAACCAGAACCAGCAGCAGCCCGACAGCCTGCATCATGACTGAAGATCCGACTCCGCAACACTTCCTGTTTACAGCCGAGTCCCCGTTCACACCGGAGCCGGATCAGACCCGGGACCAGATCTGCTCACACCTGCACAGACCTGCAGGGGGGGGGGGGCGGGTTCCGGTGCAGAGACAAAGGGGAAGCAACAGCATGCAACACCACAGTATGCAACACCACAGTATGCAACACCACAGTATAAAATACTCCATCACAAGTAAAAGAACTTCAAATATCACTGAAGTAAAAGTATGTAATACGACAGTATAAATACTCCATCACAGTATAAAATACTTCATCACAAGTAAAAGAACTTCAAATATCACTGAAGTAAAAGTATGCAATACTATAGTATAAAATACTCGATCACAGTATAAAATACTCCATCACAAGTAAAAGAACTTCAGATTTCACCTAAGTAAAAGTATGTAATACCACAGTATAAAATACTCCATCACAAGTAAAAAAAAACCTTTAAATTTCACTAAGTAAAAGCATTAGAAACAAAATGTACTTACAGAATTAAAGTACTGCTATAATATTACTGATGTAAAGCAGTACTTTAATGGTAAAGGTTGAGCTCATTTAACTACTTCATATATTTTAATAGTTTCATCTGTAACAAGGCATCATACCTTATAAACTGATCTGGTTTTATATCTAAAATATGATTCTATAAAGTAACTGAAGTGATTAAAGTAATGCAGTAAAAGTCCAACAGTTCCCTCTGAGATGTAGAGGAGTAGAAGAGAGAAGAACATGGAAATAGTTCAGTACTTAGGTAAATGTACTTAGTTATTTTCCACCACTGCATTTTTAGAGGTGGAAAGTAACTCAAGTACTTACACAGTTTTGAGGTACTTCTACTTTGAGTATTTCCATGTTCTGCTACTTCCTACTTCTCCTCCACCACATCTCAGAGGGAACTGTTGGACTTTTTACTGCAACTTGTTCTGCTTTTTATACACAGTTCAGTATTTATTATGTGAAGTATTACTCGTATTATTAGTCATTAAATACATGTAGTGCAGTAAAAAGTACAATATTTATATAATATTAATGTATTACAGATTTTATTATCAGATTTTAATTGAAAAAACTCCCTCGTTACCTTAGAGGACCAAGATGTCCCCTTCCTGTGACTGCTATAATGATGATGGACAGCTCGACGGTCGTTGTGGTGAATTAAACCCCAACAGGACGATGAACCATGCAGTACTAACTATAACTATAATAGTACTAGTACAATATAATAGTACTAACTATAATACAGCAGCATGTCTTCACCACATACAGCAAACATGAGAAAATGTCTCCATCTGCTGGAAGATAGTAAAACCTACGACTCCAGATCTCAACCTGATGTTACAGAATCAGGATATATTGGTGTATTGATCGATGATCAGATCGCTGATCAAACATTGTGGTTTCCATGGAGACGTTTCACACACCGGGGGGACCAAAGAACGGACCAGCTGTTTATTATAGGAGTAGATTATGGAGACGGACGGTTCACGTCTTCTTAAATAAACACTTTATGTACAGAACCACAGTCTGAGTCCTTCTGGTACATTATTTTAATAAGATATATGTATTTAAATAAAAACAAAGAAAGAGAATAGAACTCCTCTGTGATCATGAACTCAGGTGAGTTGTTGTGTTTTTACGGCGGTTGGAAGATCTGAAGGCTTCATCAGCAGCTCGTCCACTTCCTCCTGCAGAGCTGCAGCTTTCTCATTCAGCAACATCTGGAACACACAGAGACATCATCTGATTGGTCATCATGACGGTACCCTGGAAACCGTGAGGTCAAGAGGTCAACACTCACTTTAGCCGAGGCCACGATCTGATTGGCTCGTTTCTTGAACATGTTTTCGATGGTGTCGGAGAGAACGGCCGGGTCGGCGTTCGCCAGGTGAGTCAGCGTTTTATAGCCGGCGTTATACAGCTGCTTCGCTCTGGACTGGAAATAAACACACACACACAACGGTAGTCAACAAACTGTGTGTATTACAAGTTGTGTATATGTAGGGTAAGTTTCAGAGGGTCCATTCAGACTGTGTGTATGTCTGTTGGTGATGTTAAAGGATAGTTAAAGTGGGGTTGTTGACTATGGAGGACTGAACCTGCCAACATATAAAATAAATAAAAAAATATGCCATTAAAAGTAGCAAAAATAATATTAAAATAAATGTACATAAATTAATTGATAAAATGTGACATAAATTGATATTTCTGTTTTAATTTGCTTTTTTATTTATTTACCTTTGTATTCCCTTATTTATTTACTCTACTGTTCAATTTCCACTTTTATTTATTTATATATTCATTTTTATATGTATGTATTTATTTTTGCATTTATTTTAATTTTTGTATTTATTTTTTATTTGATTTATTATCTGCATTTTTGCAAACTAAATAAACAAAAAAATAAATTAAAAAATTAAAAAAAGCAAAAACAAATACACTTATAAAATAATAAATACAATAAAATTAATATATTTAAAAAAATCATAAACATAAATACATACAGGCTCTCATGTGTATGTCTACATCTGGATACATCTGTCTGAGCTCCACACTGACCTCCATCACTCCAGCCACCTCCATCAGAGGGATGAGCTCAGCCGTCACACAGTAGCTCAGCCTTCGGGTCAGCTCCGTCAGCAGAGCTTTGAACGGCCAGAACTCCTCCAGCTCCTGATCGGACGGACAGAAAACAATCAGACCTGAGATCAGTCTCACTGGTAGATATATATACAGTATGTACAGTATATATATCAGCCGTTAGTGAAGGTGGAACTGACCTCGGTGAAGTGCAGCACGCAGCAGCAGAAGGCCGAAGAGGAGCTGAGCAGACTCTGGATGAAACCTCGACTCAGCTGGAACCGCTCAGCTACGCTCCAAAGGTTGGTCTCCTTCAGCAGGGAGAAGAGAACCAGAGCCAGGTACATCCTCCCCACCACCTCCATGTTCACACTCTGTAACACCATCAACACCAGCTCCATGTTCACACTCTGAAACACCATCAACACCATCAACACCATCAACACCATCAACACCACCTCCATGTTCACACTCTTTATTACACGGCTGTGTTGAATACTCGATTCTGATTGGTCAATCACGGCGTTCTGCGGTCTGTTATTCTGTATAACAGACCGTTGCTATGTAGAACAGACCGTTGCTATGTAGAACAGACCGTTGCTATGTAGAACAGACCGTTGCTATGGGCGCAGCTCTGATGTCGGACTCTGGCGGACCGTTTTTGTGTCAAAATATTGATTTCTTCAGTAAGTAGCCGTGTAATAAGCGGGATAATGTACAGCTAGCGGGTCATTGTAGTGAAAGAATCCCCTTCAGGGCGATGCAGCATCGCCCTGAAGGGGATTCTTTCACTACAATGACCCGCTAGCTGTACATTATCCCTTACGTGTTACTCTCCTACAGTCTGTCCTGGAGGTCAAATGTTAAACCTGAGTGTCTCTTACCTTCCTCACCGTCTGTCCTGCAGCTTTTCTAGCAACGAAGCTCTCGGAGACGCCGACGGCTGCAGACATCTTCTGCTCAGCGGCCGACAGCAGAGCAAACTACGAGGAGACAACGAGAGCGGCTGGTTTATATCAGAGAGACAGCTGAGACAGAGAGACGGCAGGACGTCCGGCGGGGACGTACCTGTCTGAAGAACAGCATCCAGTCCGGTTTGCACTGGGAGATCATGTCGTACGGGGTCACCAGGTAGACCAGGTGGAGGCAGCTGTTCAGCAGCAGACCCTCCAGACCTTTAGAGAGGTCTTTATACAGGACCTCACTGTAGCTCAGATCCACCGAGCCTGAAGGGAACACAGCTGCACTTACACATCTGGAATACATATACTATATACTATATACTATACACAATAATACTATATACAATATACAATAATACACACGGAGCCTGAAGGGAACACAGCTGCACTGAAACATCTGGAATACATATACCATATACTATATACTATATACTATATACTATATACTATATACAAAAATACACACTGAGCCTGAAGGGGAACACAGCTGCACTTATACTTCTACGATACATGACAATAATTCAGATAAATAAATGCAAAAAAATAAATAAATAAATCCATAAATAAAAATAAATCCCAAAATAAATACATAAATTTAAAAATTCATAAAAATAAGTCCATATACACAAATAAATGCAAAAATAAATACATCAATTTAAAAATTAAAAAAAAAGTATTTATAAATAAAAATAAATGCAAAAATAAATACATCAATTTAAAAATTCTTAAAAATAAATACATAGATAAAAGTGGAAATTAAGAAGAGTAAATAAATAGGGGAATAGAAAGGTAAATAAATAGAAAAATCAAATTAAAACAGAAATATCAATTTATGTCACATTTTATCTATTAAATTAATTAATACAATTATTTTTAATATTATTTTTAATGGCATTTTTGGATTTATTTTCATTTATTTTTGCATTTATTTATTTATAATAATAATACAGATAATAAAATAAATAAATAAATGCAAAAATAAATACATAAATAAAAATAAATGCAAAAATATACACATTTTCACACAGCTGCAGTTAAACATCTGGAATACATGACAATAATTCCCTCTGAGGCTGATGAACGTCTGTAGTTCTGCAGGTTTCTGATCATAAAGTATTGGTTCATTAACATGTTGACCTGATGACGTCAGAGGATCACCAAGGTTACTACAGTTCATCCTGAATGATGAAGCACGTCTCATCAGCATCCATCCAACAGATGTTGAGATGTTTGAGTCTGAAGACGACTTCCTGTTGGATGAAAGACAGTCAGAGAGAGACTCACCTTTATAGGTAGCTCGTCCCAGCTTGGTGACCTGCAGAGTTTGACCCGTCACAGTGATGAGATGTTTGTCCTCCAGGAGGTCGACGCACTGCTGCACCTCCTCCGTCAGACTCCTGTCCACACACAGCGTCCTCTGCTGGACGTACAGCAGCGTCCCACACAGGAAGTCCCTCAGCTGGTCCACCGACGTGGTGATCTGCAACAACAGTACACTCTGACTGGGCTGCCTCGGGGGAGTAAAACAACCCGATTCATAATAAATATAGAGGTTTACATTTAATCCAATGAGAGACAGGATGAGACTCAGGAGGCCCTTCCCATCATGCATCAGGGTACTGTAACAGGTCTCCATCGGAGCACAAACCAGAGTTTTAGCCTGAGAATAAACACAAAACACACAACACGGGTCAGTACAGGTCAACACAGCTTCCCAACAGTCTCGCTGTGAGTCCAGTCACCATGGTTCTGTCCTTGTCCTGCAGGATGAGGACGCTCTCCCCCACGGCGTCGATCCCGGCTCGCCCGGCGCGTCCCACCATCTGCTTGTACTGACTCCTCTTCAGGAAGTCCACGCCAACGTACGGCGAGCGCAGGATCACTCTGAAGAGAGGAGGACACCAGGGTCAAACCCCAACATAGATTCAGTATATACGGACTACGATTACAGGTGAGCCGGGTCAAATTAACAGATGTTTTGAGTTATATATATATATATATATATATATATATACTGTATACAGCACAATCACTATAAGGTCTCATGGTCCGTTTCATGACTATTCTCTGGTTGAGATGTTTTGATGACCTTTTATCAAACATTTAGCCCTCAGGTTCCAAAAATCCTGTGATTTTTTGCCAGAGGGCCAAATCCAAGATTGCTGCTGGCGCGGTGTATCTACTCTTTGGTCTAACCATGATATCTGTTGACAGTACCATCAGAGACCTCTACCCGTCGGTGTATCGGGGGCTGACCTGCGGGCCGGTAGGTTGATCCCTGCAGCCAGGGTGGAGGTGCAGGTGAGGAGGCAGAGGACGCCGTTGGAGTAGGCCTCCTCCACCAGCTTCCTCTCCTCGGAGGTCAGCCCGCTGTGGTGATAGGCCAACCCGTACGGCACCGTCCTCCTGAGCACCGGACACATCGAGCCGCTCCCGCTGTCCTTCAGCTCTCGGAGGAGGACGGCCTTCTCCGCCTCCCTGAGCCGCAGGAAGTCCCTGTTGGAGAGAAGAGAGACGGTCGCTCGGTGAGAGGAGGCGACGGCGGAGACGTCCGCCGGCGGCCGGACCACTCACTCTGTCAGATATCTGCAGATCATCGCTGCGACGTTCTCACAGTTCTTCTTGGTGGGACAGAAGACCAGACAGGAGTGTGTTGGGATGACTTCAGTCACCAGAGCGATGATGTGATCCGGGTCCATCTTCTGCATGGAGCTGGAGTACTGAGGGACGTGAGACGGGTCACACATACCGTCAGAACCGGAGGATACAAACAGGCTTTACACATTCAGGATTTATTATAAACTCTCAGGTCAGGGCTAAAAATAAAAGACTTTTTCACAGAGTGATTTTTGCCCCCGATGTTTCTAATTTGGAGCATTTACATTTAAAATCACACAATATTTTCGCCCCTTTGATCGTGTTTTATGGAGCAGTTTTGACCTTTGACCCTGATTATTTCTGACGCTGCAACAGATGGTTCAGTAGATGAGAAACACATGATTCAAACTAGGTTTCACCAGGATGGTTATTAACCCTGAATGAGGCCAGAGGCACGAGATCTTTTTACTAATCTGCTAAAAACAAAGAAAAAAACATCCTTTTGTTTCTAAAACGCATCAAAACGATGAAGAAAAACTGGAATAAGATGCTTCACTATGACCTCCTGCTCCTCTCTTTACTCTACTGAGTATTTATTATATTAATTATAGTATTTATTGACTGTTATCATCAGTATGTGAATGTTGTATTTACCTTAAAGTTGAGAAGACGAGAGAATCTGAAGCATTCTTCTTCCTTTGGGTCCACTTCATAGATCGAGTCCTTCAGTTTAACGTACTCCTTCAGCTGCACCTGAACACAGCACAGAACAGCTTTACTACTACTGTAGTACTACTACTGTACTACTACTACTACTACTACTACTACTACTACTACTACTACTACTACTACTGCTACTGTCTAATGTAATCTGAAGCATTCCTCTTCCTTTGTGTCCATGTGCATGAAGAAATGTGTAGAATAAACACTAGAACATGAATATTTAGAGGATTTAACAGTTTATAATCACTTACAGGTCTGAAGTCATCGGTGTAGTTTTCAGCTCTTAGAAACGTCTGCAGGTCTGAGATGTTTCCCAGAGTCGCGCTCATCCCAATAATCTGAGTGGTTTCTGGAGAAGAACCATTAAATCAGACGGTTTTAAAGGTTCAACAGCTGAGGTTAAAGAGAAGGACGTCACCTACTGGTCATGTAGAGAACTTTGGACAGCGTCATTTCAATCACAGCTCCTCTGCTGCCATCACCCAACATGTGAAGCTGTAGGACACAGACGTTAAACCTCCACCTTTACTGTCACATTAAACACCTTTTAATCACACTGAGTTGTACCTCGTCCACCACCACCAGCCCGAGGTCGTCCATCCGGTCCGTCTCGATCAGAGAGTTCACCAGGCTGTGGGCTTTCTCTATCGTAGCCACGTACACGGATCTGTTGTTTCTTCTCTTCACTGGAGGAAAGCGGCCTTTACTGCCAGCGTACTCCTCCACCAGGAAGTCCAGCTCCAGCCCGAGGCTCGCCAACCCCCGGACCTGCAGAACAACCACAAAGAGGAGCTTCAGGTGTCCCACAGGGCTCTACTCTGGGTCCTCTGATATTCACTAGAAACAGAGATTACATCATCTCTGCCATGTTGTAGATGACACCATTCTATCTTCTCATATAAAACGTATATAGACTGTGTGATCTGATCGCTGACTGCCCCCCTCCGCCCCCCCCCCCGGATCAGTTCTGTGGCTCTGTGAATATAACTGGTGTTCAGGTCTTCACCGTGTCCACATCCTGTTTATATCTTAAATTCATGAAATTCAGTGCCTCATATCAGTATTTTCTAAGCTACTACTCGCTGTCATAAGGACCCTAAATGAAAAGTTTTGTGACTCTCAGGTCTCTCTACAGTTTACATACTAATAATAATACTAATACTGATACTAATACTACTAGTACTCTGTCGTAGTACCTTCTCCTGCACCAGCGATATGTACGGTAAGATGAACAGACAGTCTTTCCTCCTGCACAGCAGCTCTCTGAGGACGAGGATCTCTGCAACCAGAGTTTTCCCTCCGCTGGTGGGAAGAGAGTAGATCAGGTTCTTCCTCTGCTGGACACAGTCCAGGTTCAGACACGTCTGCTGCCAGTCTGGAACCAGAACCACAAACACACACAGGTTCTCTATGTGGAGCTGCTTTAAAGGAACCAGAACCACAAACACACACAGGTTCTCTATGTGGAGCTGCTTTAAAGGAACCAGAACCACAAACACACACAGGTTCTCTATGTGGAGCTGCTTTAAAGGAACAGTTAACACTAACAACAGCAGGTGGAGCTACGGGGAGATTTAAAGACACAACTACGATGCTTTAAAAGTGACTTTAACAACCAGCTGATAAACGTTGTGTTACTTTAACAACCAGCTGATAAACGTTGTGTTACCATAACAACCAGCTGATAAACGTTGTGTTATTTTAACAACCAGCTGATAAACGTTGTGTTACTTTAACAACCAGCTGATAAACGTTGTGTAACTTTAACAACCAGCTGATAAACGTTGTGTTACTGGAGGTTTGAGAGAAACTAAACGCTGCGTCACCGTATAACGTGTTGATTCCTCTCAGTTTGAACATCAGCTCTTTGACTCTGGAGGGAAGTCCAAAGAACGGGCCGAGGTCCGGCGTCTCAGCAGAGACCGTCTCCATGGCCTGCATGGCGACGCTGATCTCCTCAGAGACCGACGCCTCCTTCAGCACCACGGAGCGTGAGACGGCGGAGGGAGCTGCTGCGTTACAGAGCATCGTCCTCTTCAGCTGCTCCGCCACGCTCCTCCTCCTCCTCGCCGTGGTCTTCTCCTCCATGTTTCTGAGCGGCGTGGAGGTTTTATCTCCGTCCTGCAGTCGGCTCCTCTTCACCTTCTCGTGGACGTCCTCCTGAAACAGACGCTGGCTGGTCGGTAAGTCCTCCAAGGGTTCGTCCCCGAGGCCGTCCAAGATGGAGTCTGTGAGAACGTCTTCACGCGTCTGTTTGGACCGCAGCGTGGTGAAGTCCGGCTGATCCACGGAAGGAAGCTGCACGTCACGCTGCCTTTCAGTTTGTTCTGCGTCGTCCAGCCTCGCCAGCAGAGAGCTGTCCTCCAGGAGAGAGTCATAGTCCCCGAACAAGTCCTCACTGTCGCTGCAGTACTGCAACACAACACGTGTCTGTTAGTCTGATGAAATCATGAGACATAAAACATGTAAACTGTTTCATATCTCTGGTCAGGACACAGACTGCTGAGAAATATAAATATAAGTTCTGACACCAAACTGCTCCTGATGATGATTTTTTTTTATCATCTTGTAGTTACTGTTTAGCTGTAAAATGAGAAAGTTTGTGACGTCGCCGCCATTGTAAAATCTGTTGAAGGAAGCCAAGTTCTGGTCACATGACCGGAGCACAGCCAATAGGAACGCTCTCTCTCTCTGAAATGACCTGTGATTGGTCAAAATCTGCCGTCACGGGCTAGATTTTTCTAAAGCCTGAAAACAGAAACATGAGGAGGAGCAGAAGTCTAGTTTTCTCTCAGAACACTTGAATTACAATATGCTGAAAGGTTATTATGGAATTTTTGCCCAATGATGCCAAAAATATACTGACTACTGCAGCTTTAAAGAACACTTATTTTGTTCTTATTTTATTGTTGGTCATGGGTTATATATATATATATATATATATATATATATATATATATATATATGTATAAATAAATATATAAATAAATATATATATATGTATAAATAAATAAATAAATATATATATATATATAAATATATATATAAATAAACAGATTCTGATTCTCTAGGTAGTTGCAGTTTATTTTCAATCAATAAAAAAAACTAATAATCTTTGGATCAATGCCTGTAAAATAAGATGACAGTTTACCTCAACAGGTTGTGTCTGAGTCATGATGATGCTGAGCCTCAAGTCTGTGCAGCATCCTCCTTCTCCTCCTGCTCCTCCTTCTCCTCTTCCTCTTCCTCCTCCTCCTCCTCCTCCTCCTCCTCTCTCTCCTCCTCCTCCTCCTCCTCCTCCTCCTCCTCTCCTCCTGCCAGGTGTCGGGTGAGTCTTCAGACTCTCTCTCGACCTCTTCCTGGAGGAAACTCTCTTAATCCTGATGTCTGTCCTTTCAGCAGCTTTCATTCCTGTGCAGTAAGATAAGATAAGATAAGATAGAACTTTATTAATCCCGAAGGAAATTCTTGTGCCAGAGATTGCTCAAAAAATACAAAAAATACAACAAATTACAACGAGTTTCAAGTGTATAAAATAAAAAAGTAAAACGTACTATTTCTAGCACCAGTGCCTAATAGAATGACAATTAAGTAAGTAAGTAGCATTAAGTAAAATGAGTAAATAAGATAAGATAAGTGAAATAGAAAGAAGGTACGGTAAGCTAAAAAACAGAAAAGAAGTAATATTGCACATGATGAACAGTGATATTGCACATGAGAATGAGAAAGTACTATTGCACATGAGAATGATGTTATCATTGTTCTCAGTGTCCAGTGTTATCAGTTGTCCTTCCTGCAGAAGGGGGAGGAGTTATAAGAAGGGGGAGGAGTTATATAGTTTGATGGCCACTGATAGGATGCCACAGTGATGCTAACGTTAGCCTACATGACGTCACACAGAGCTGAGACCCTGCGTCACTCACCTGGACATCATCACCTCTCTGTACTGAAGCTGGTTAAATTAAACAGCCACCTTTAGCCAGCTGGTAGAGTAGCATTAGCTCAGCTAGCTCCCTGCTGGCAGTTGGTCCCTGTTTGTTCCCTCAGTGAGTTAATTAATCACTAAAACGCTACAAATTAATCTCAAACTCCCGTAAAAACTTGCTAAAGTCTGTCGAAAGAATAATGTAACAGATTCTGCTCCGTTACTTTCAGCTGTGAGTAACTAGAAGCAGGCTGCAGCTCAGCAGCAGTTAGCATCACATTTGAAAACTGTCCACAGAGCCTCGTAAGAGCCGGAAACAAGAGAGAAATCCCTCCGTCACTTCCGGCTTCGGTTTACCGGTTAACCAGCCAGCAGAGCTACCGAGGTTGTTTTCTGATTACTTTCACTAGTTTAACTACAGTAAACGGCTGAGAAGTTACCAGAAAGTAAAGCCGATTATTACAACATGACTCACTGGTGTAATCGGCGCCATTCCCCCCCCAATTTATAGTTTAGGTTCCTGTTAGAAATGTGTTTAGCGCGTTACTGAGGGATAAAAACGGGGAATATTCACAGGAACTTTGGTGAATACTCACATCCGTTACTGTGTTATAAGTTACCAAAGATAAAGCCGATGATCACCAGATAACACACCTGTTTAACGCCGACGCGACCGCTTCACTTATTCCGGGGTGATTTCTATCTTGTCTTGATATATATCTTTGAAGAGGGTAACATTTAATCTCTTCCGAAAAGAACAACATTCATTTGCATTTATATCAGAAACTACGAACACAAAACTAAATCCCACATTAATTCGATATTTATACATACAGCAACATTTCACCTGTAATTTGCCTACAGTGTCTAAAGCAATAACTTTACAAGTGGTAGGAACTAATAGTTACTAATCTCGGCGAAGCACCGGAAGTTCCGGGCGGACCTTTGACAGCTTCCGGTCCTGTGTGAGGTCAGAATGCTCTCTCTGAGGCTGCTGCAGAGAATCAAACCTGTTTTATCACAACATGGAAACTCAGGTGAGACTTTATTATCTGTGTGAATGTGTGTCAGAGTTTATACTGTGTAACATAAACGTGTTTTAATTATAAGTATAATTCAGTGTGAAGCTACAGATGATGATGATGCTAATGCTAATGCTAATGCTAAGGTTAGCATTGAGCTAATGTTATGATGTGAATGTTTGTGCTGCAGGTTTCAGAAGCTTCACAACATCCTGCAGTGTGATCCAGCAGAGAGACAGCATGGTGAGTATCATACACATTATTATATATTATATAACACACATTAAAGAACACAGAGAATGCATACTATATAATAACTAATAATACTAATAATAATAATATTACCTTATAATAAAACGTTATCAAAATTAATGCTAGAATAATGGGGATTTATATGAAATATAGAAATAAATAGTCATTTCTTAATCACTAGGAATAGATAGGAATACAAAAAAAAATCAACCAAGAGGAGCAAGGACTTAAAAAATAAGCTGCATAAATCAAAACAATAAGAATCAATATAAATATATATATATATATATATATATATAAAATAATAATATATAAATAATTTGAAATAATTTAATTTGAAATAATTTCTCCACTTGCCACGTTGAACATGACATTTACCCATAAGAATGATCATATTAATTATGTCAGAAATAGTTTAAATTATCCATAATCCATAATATTACGTTATAATAAAACATTATCAAAATGAATGCTAGAATAATATATATAATATAATATATATACAGAATCCATTACATTTTTTTCTTCTATACTTTATTTAGAAAGTTCCATACAGTAGAAACAAAAACACATTCAGAAAAATTCAGTAAATATATTTCACAGTATAAAAATAATATAAAAATAAAATAAATTTTACAACAAATAAAATGTAAGGAAAGGAAAAGATGAATAAAAACTTAAAAAAAAAACAATCGCAATACATTTTAAATGTGTAAATAATCAAAAACAGTTTTTGTCAATTTAGAATTTCAATCGTAGTCAAATGTTTTAATATCCGTATCTTTTAAACCATATCACAGCAATCCATTAAATCATTAATAAACAGAAATACCAGTAATAACCTGTTTAATGTGATTTAATGTTCATCAGTAATAACCTGTTTAATGTGATTTAATGTTCATCAGTAATAACCTGTTTAATGTGATTTAATCTTCATCAGTAACCTGTTTAATGTGATTTAATGTTGAAGCTGGTTCAGATGGAGAACCCGTTCAAACAGCCTCAGAAAGGATGTCTGCTCTGCAACGTCACCGTGGACTTTAAGAACATCCAGGTGAGAGACCCGACTCACCTGGTGGTGACGCTGTGGAGGATTAGTGGATTTAGTGAAAGATGAATGAAGCATCGAGGCTTCACAGACGCTGAAGATGTTAACCGGTTTAATCTGTTTATATCGATGTTAGAAACACAGATACGAGCTGAGAACATCACTGTGTGTTTTTATTAATCTACCGCTCTTCTTTCCAGCTGCTGTCTCAGTTCATCTCTCCTCACACAGGCAGAACCTACGGGCGACACATCACAGGTGAGCAGCCGGACACGGAACCGGATCAGAACCGGATCAGAACCGAGTGCTCGTCAGTTTACAGCTGGACTCATGTTTGATTTGTTTTACAGGTTTGTGTGGAAGGAAACAAAAGGAAGTCTCCAAAGCCATAAAGAAAGCTCACTCAATGGGTACGTTGTCTGCTTTAAAGTCATGTTTCACTCAAAATATCCAATATGAAAAAGGGCCGCTCCATTATTATTATTATTATTATTATTATTATTATTATTAGGTTCTTATATCATCCTAGATCCTCCAGTGGAGTTCTTTATGTATTCACATGTTAGTCAAAGTATGTTTTCTCATCAAAAGTCTATTTTCTCCTTCTAAAGTCCTTCTAAAACCTTTTTCCCACCAGACTCCATTCATAAAAACAGTCATTTAACCTCTCAGAACACAGAGTACACAGAGTACACAGAGTACACAGAGTACACACAACCTCACTTCTTTCAGTTATTTCCAAACGTAGCACAGCTAACGTTGACTCAGCTACTGGTAGTGTTCACAGTATTGATTACCTTATTGATTAGCTTCCTGTGCTAACCTACGTCATGGCTTCCTGCTAACGGCTGATTGGACGGTAACATTTGAAAATAACGGAGCAGAACGCAGATGGACCGGCTGTTTAACAGGATATTCGATGGTTCTTTGAGGATTCTGGAGTGTTATTGGTAGAAATATATAGATTTAGCTCTAATAAATAATACTAAATAAGAGGCTCAAACTAATAACTGATGTTTGTTAAAGAGCCGATGATCTGATTATATATTAACGACGACAGTCAGATGTAATTAATTTTCACTTTCTCCCTCCAGGTTTCATGTCGGTGACTCACAAACATCCACAGTTCATGAAGGATCCCAACATCTGTGGCATCAAACATCTGGATTAGTGTTTATTAAAGCTGTGTGACTGTTTGTAAAGTTGATCTTATTAAAAGAAAAGTTTCTTTGTTGAGCAGCAGTCGTCGTGTCTCTGTAGTCGATCCACCGATCTCCTGATTCTATACTATCATCAATACCTGGGTGCTGATTCTATATGTGTTGTGATTTATAAGTATTGTGATTGGATATTGTGATTTATAGTGATTGTTGTTAACTTCTTTAACTCTAGACCATGAAGGGAACAAGATGAATCAGACACTTCTAGAGACTTTTACTTTGTAAAATCTCTAAATGAATCCAGTAAAATGTTTGATTTTCAGCATGTATGTAGTCAGAGACGTCCTGAAGTCAGATATATATATATATATATAATATAATATATATAGTATATATGTTACCTCACCGTGTCTCCACACAATAAAACTACATTTCTATTAATTAAATTAATGACTGAAACAAGTTTTAACAAAAACATCTTTATCATCTTTAACAGCTAACTTTAACATCCTGTTGATCATCAGATGTTTCTCCTTTAAACAACCACAGAGAACTTACTCTGAAGAGTGCTCTTATTGTGGCGGGGTCTCATCAGGACTGGCTCTTCCTGCGTTTCCTCTCCCTCCCCGCCGCCGTCTCTCTCGACAGTCTCCTCCGACAGTCCGTCCTGGCGGGATGCGGCAGCGTTTCCTCAGCGCCGGTTGTGTCCGATGAGTGCGTCCGTGTTGATGTTGTTGTTGTTGTCGTCATGGAGACGTCGGGAACAGGAAACCCGTCGAGGGTTAACGTGTGGAACAGAGAAGAGCTGAACAGAACTCTGACGGCCTCGTGGAGCAGCAGCTGGTTCTTCTGCTGCTCAACTGGATCACCGTCTGCAGCTGAGAACACAACACAATATATATATCGCTGTCTTATTATCTGAATGATCTCAGATCAGTTCTAGAGATCACACTGTGTTCCAGCTACAGATTCATCGTCTCCATCACACTTCATTTACCTGAAGAAGAATAATAATAATCAAACCTTTTCCTGCTCCACTCTTCTTCTTCTTCTCCTCTCTGAGTCTCCTCCTGAGAGATGAAACATCAGCCTGCAGCGTTTCCACCAGACGTTCACTCTCCTCCACCTCGCCGCACGCCGTCTGAACAACACAGACAACAGGAAGTTAGAACACGCTCCACGCCGTCTGTCCAACACACAGGAAGTGACACAGGAAGTTAGAGCACGCTCTGATGAACCTCGCTGCTGCTCACCTGCAGCTGCGTCTGCAGAAAGTCGTTCATGGTGTTCACGTCGTTTACGTCCCTCAGCAGCCCGTTGGACGAGAAGAATTTAGAGCTGGAACAACAGAAGAAGAAATTAATCACATGAAGTGATGCTGCATTCATGTTCTGTCCCGATAATCGGAAAGAAACGAGCTCCCGACTGGAATGATTCACCTACTGTACCTGTGCTTCTTCATAGTGAGGTTATAACCTGAGAGCAGGTTGGTATCTACCTGTGCTTCTTCATAGTGAGGTTATAACCTGAGAGCAGGTTGGTATCTACCTGTGCTTCTTCATAGTGAGGTTATAACCTGAGAGCAGGGTGATATCTACCTGTGCTTCTTCATAGTGAGGTTATAACCTGAGAGCAGGTTGGTATCTACCTGTGCTTCTTCATAGTGAGGTTATAACCTGAGAGCAGGTTGGTATCTACCTGTGCTTCTTCATAGTGAGGTTATAACCTGAGAGCAGAGTGATATCTACCTGTGCTTCTTCATAGTGAGGTTATAACCTGAGAGCAGGATGGAATCTACCTGTGCTTCTTCATAGTGAGGTTATAACCTGAGAGCAGGGTGATATCTACCTGTGCTTCTTCATGGTGAGGTTATAACCTGAGAGCAGGGTGATATCTACCTGTGCTTCTTCATAGTGAGGTTATAACCTGAGAGCAGGGTGATATCTACCTGTGCTTCTTCATGGTGAGGTTATAACCTGAGAGCAGGGTGATATCTACCTGTGCTTCTTCATAGTGAGGTTATAACCTGAGAGCAGGTGGTATCTACCTGTGCTTCTTCATGGTGAGGTTATAACCTGAGAGCAGGTTGGTATCTACCTGTGCTTCTTCATAGTGAGGTTATAACCTGAGAGCAGGGTGATATCTACCTGTGCTTCTTCATGGTGAGGTTATAACCTGAGAGCAGGTGGTATCTACCTGTGCTTCTTCATAGTGAGGTTATAACCTGAGAACAGGTTGGTATCTACCTGTGCTTCTTCATAGTGAGGTTATAACCTGAGAGCAGAGTGATATCTACCTGTGCTTCTTCATAGAGAGGTTATAACCTGAGAGCAGGTTGGTATCTACCTGTGCTTCTTCATAGTGAGGTTATAACCCGCTGCAGAACACGGAGCCGAAGCCTTCCAGTACGCCTGCTGCTCCAGCAGACCGAGGTTAGTGACCAGAACGGGAACGTTCAGGAACTGCCTTCAACAAACACAACGTTTCATTTATCAACAGAGAAACACCACAAATACTTTAATACACACAGTACTCTGATCTTTTACTTTACAGTACTAATACCACACTGTAGAAAATCGTGATTTGAGGTCTTCAGATGTCTTGTTGTGTTCAACCAACAGAGTAAAAGTCAAAGATCTTCAGTTTCAGATGAACTAAAAGAGGATGAGATGTTAGATTTGGTTTCTACCTGCTGCGTGAGATGAAAGCAGCGTACTCCATCCGGTGGGTCGAGCCCGGAGGAGTTACGGTGCTGGGCGTCAGCAGCACAAAGATCATGTGAGGGTTGGACAGAGACATCTTCAGCTTCTCGTGGACGACCTTTTCTCTGAAGGTCATCTGTTGATCCGAGTTCCTGCGCTGTCGGTACCAGCCGATCACGCTCTCCTGTAACACAGAACCGGCTCAGTCGGTGCTGCCGACACATTAAACAGCTCAGATCCACCGTTCACTTCTTCAGTCGGATGTTTTACCGGCTTGTTGTCGGCCAGGAGTTTCTTCACAGAGTCCAGGTTCACCTCTCCAACGCTGTCGTAGAAGCTGCAAACACAGAGCTCAGGATAAGCCCGATCTAACGCCAGACTAGGCTTAAACTAGGTTTATGCATCCGGAGATCAGATATTAGAGACATTAAATCTCCTCTCCGGTACTCACTTGTTCAGTTTGTGGCAGGTGATGTGCTTCTGGATATCTGTTAAAGACAGAAAGATGTATTATAATGTGTCAGTGAGGATGTAACGCAACCTGAGACTAACTTTAACTCACTTAACCTGAGACCAACTTTAACTCACTCAACCTGAGACCAACTTTAACTCACTGTATATCTCCTCAATGTTGATGTGATCAACCTGAGACTAACTTTAACTCACTGTATATCTCCTCAATGTGAATGTGATCAACCTGAGACCAACTTTAACTCACTGTATATCTCCTCAATGTGGATGTGATCAACCTGAGACTAACTTTAACTCACTGTATATCTCCTCAATGTGATCAACCTGAGACTAACTTTAACTCACTGTATATCTCCTCAATGTGAATGTGATCAACCTGAGACTAACTTTAACTCACTGTATATCTCCTCGATGTGGATGTGATCAACCTGAGACTAACTTTAACTCACTGTATATCTCCTCAATGTGAATATGATCAACCTGAGACTAACTTTAACTCACTGTATATCTCCTCAATGTGATCAACCTGAGACTAACTTTAACTCACTGTATATCTCCTCAATGTGGATGTGATCAACCTGAGACTAACTTTAACTCACTGTATATCTCCTCAATGTGAATATGATCAACCTGAGACTAACTTTAACTCACTGTATATCTCCTCAATGTGATCAACCTGAGACTAACTTTAACTCACTGTATATCTCCTCAATGTGATCAACCTGAGACTAACTTTAACTCACTGTATATCTCCTCAATGTGGATGTGATCAACCTGAGACTAACTTTAACTCACTGTATATCTCCTCGATGTGATCAGCCTGAGACTAACTTTAACTCACTGTATATCTCCTCAATGTGGATGTGATCAACCTGAGACCAACTTTAACTCACTGTATATCTCCTCATGTTGATGTGATCAACCTGAGACTAACTTTAACTCACTGTATATCTCCTCAATGTGATGTGATCAACCTGAGACCACTTTAACTCACTGTATATCTCCTCAATGTGGATGTGATCACCTGAGACTAACTTTAACTCACTGTATATCTCCTCAATGTGATCAACCTGAGACTAACTTTAACTCACTGTATATCTCCTCAATGTGGATGTGATCAACCTGAGACTAACTTTAACTCACTGTATATCTCCTCAATGTGATCAACCTGAGACTAACTTTAACTCAATGTATATCTCCTCGATGTGGATGTGATCAACCTGAGACTAACTTTAACTCACTGTATATCTCCTCGATGTGGATGTGATCAACCTGAGACTAACTTTAACTCACTGTATATCTCCTCAATGTGGATGTGATCAACCTGAGACTAACTTTAACTCACTGTATATCTCCTCAATGTGGATGTGATCAACCTGAGACTAACTTTAACTCACTGTATATCTCCTCAATGTGATCAACCTGAGACTAACTTTAACTCACTGTATATCTCCTCAATGTGGATGTGATCAACCTGAGACTAACTTTAACTCACTGTATATCTCCTCAATGTGAATATGATCAACCTGAGACTAACTTTAACTCACTGTATATCTCCTCAATGTGATCAACCTGAGACTAACTTTAACTCACTGTATATCTCCTCGATGTGATCAACCTGAGACTAACTTTAACTCACTGTATATCTCCTCGATGTGATCAACTGAGACTAACCTGTAGATCAGCCTGACTACTTTAACTCACTGTATATCTCCTCGATGGGATGTGATCAACCTGAGACTAACTTTAACTCACTGTATATCTCCTCGATGTGTATGTGATCAACCTGAGACTAACTTTAACTCACTGTATATCTCCTCGATGTGGATGTGATCAACCTGAGACTAACTTTAACTCACTGTATATCTCCTCGATGTGGATGTGATCAACCTGAGACCAACTTTAACTCACTGTATATCTCCTCAATGTGATCAACCTGAGACTAACTTTAACTCACTGTATATCTCCTCGATGTGGATGTGATCAGCCTGAGACTAACTTTAACTCACTGTATATCTCCTCTATGTGGATGTGATCAACCTGAGACTAACTTTAACTCACTGTATATCTCCTCGATGTGGATGTGATCAGCCTGAGAGTCGCTGATGGTGATCTGCTCCTCAGATCGACTCTCTCCCAGGATCAGACCTTCCTGTTCAGAGACACATCAGCATGTTGGATATGATTATTATATAGTATTATAGTGTGAAACAGTTAGCTAAAAGTAATGGATAAACAGTTTAAATAGGTAGCTAAGAGTTAGCTTAAAGTCCATTCAGAGCTTTATAAACTAATAGTAGTGTTTTATAATCAACTCTTTGCCAGAGGAAACCAGGTGAAGGTCTGAGAACTGGAAGGATGTTCAGAATCAGCTGTCTGATCCACTTCTTACAGAGTAATTAATAATGAAAATAATAATTAGTTTCAGTCCAAATAAAAAAGTACCCAAAAAATAAAAAATTGTATTTTTAAAATCTTGACTACAGTTCTGTGTTCTACATTTAAAATGATGTTGAATTAGTTTCATATGTGTGAATAAAAGCAAAGGTCTGTCCATCACATACACTTATTAAAGCTGCAGTATGCGATATTGGCGCAAATATGATTTAAAAAAGTTATTTTTATTAAACGGCCGCTATATGGTGACAGTAGAACATGAAACAGGTAACCTGAGTTAAATCCTGTTCCTCTGAGTCCTACTGTGTCCTCCGGTGCTCCTAACGGCATCTGAAGGATTTCACTTACCGGAGGAAAACAAGGTCCGCTGCCCAGCTGCAGTCTATGAGAGCCGGCTGTCAATCACTCTGAACTCCGACCAAACGGTCAAACTAGGCAGCGCTGATCAGATATGAATCAATATTCTGTTACTGTAATGACTATTTCTCTCCTCAGATGTTCTCAGAATCATCTTGGAGTTACTGTTTAGCTGTAAAATGAGAAAATGTTGTGACGCGGCCGCCATTGTAAAATCTGTTGAAGGAAGCCAAGTTCTGGTCACATGACCGGAGCACAGCCAATAGGAACGCTCTCTCTCTCTGAAATGACCTGTGATTGGTCAATATCTGCCGTCAGGGGCTAGATTTTTCTAAAGCCTGAAAACAGAGACATGAGGAGGAGCAGAAGTCTAGTTTTCTCTCAGAACACTTGAATTACAATATGCTGAAAGGTTATTATGGGATTTTTGCCAAATTATGCCAAAAATGTTTTGCCTACTGCCGCTTAAACTCATCAGATCCCAGCAGCTCCTCCTCAGCTCGGTAACCGGGCAACAGCTCTTTATGTTGACATTTGACTCGGGTAAGAATCGCTTGTTGGACTCATTAATCCGCCGAATCCACCAGCAGACCCGCTTCACTTATACAACACATTTAGTTTTATTTCACGAGTTATGTTTACTCGTCTATAATCTGTGTCACGTTAAATATGAAGGTTTTTAAACAGAGTCTGGTGAGTAAAGGACCTGGTTTTGTAAGTTACAGAGACAGCTCGGTGGGAGTTTCAGCTTCACTTAAACAACAAACACTTCTCTCCTGCTCCAAACTACAGACAGAAACCTTCACTATTAAACTATTAAACTATTAAACAGGAACTAATGAACTCTACAGTTCCTGAACTCCTGCTCTGTCTGCAGATCTTCATCTCTTCATCTCTTCATCTCTTCACACTGAACCTCCTGCAGGAGAACATGAAGGTTTTAATGAGGATATTAAAGAGTTTCTCACCACGTCTGAATCGCTGTTAACATGATGGAACATCAGAGAAGATAAAACGATCCCGGAGACCCGGACGGTCGGTTCCGCCATCATGCGGGTTCACTGCAGAGACGGGTGACGTCAGGAGCGTCACAGGAGCGTCACAGGAGCGTCACCAGAGCGTCACTGAAGCGTCACAGAAGCGCAGCCGCAGTGAAAGCATGCGTTTCTCTAACGCATGTTTTTTTTTAGATGTTTTGAGCTGTGCTAAGCCTCCTATTGGTCTGTTATGGGGGATTTTCTTCTAAACAAATATTGTATCAATAATAAAGTGAAAGAAGTATCCTTCAGGATTGTACATAGAATTTACCCTGTTAAAGAAGTATTAATATATTAATATTAATACAGACTCTACATGTGTTTTCAGATCGAGAAACAATATTTCATTTGTTTTTTCACTGTAATCGTTCGACTTTATTTTGGACAAAAATGCAAAATTTCATAAATAGAAAAATGAGTACTAATGTACAGATTAATGTATTTGATGTGATGCTATATTTTGTGTTTTATGGGATGGATATAGCAACATTACCTATATAATTCAGCTTCTTTTTTGTTTGTTTATTTGGTTTTGTTTTTATTCCTCTTTTTCCTTTCTTTACAGTTTATTTGTTGTACAATTTACAATTTATTTTTATATTATTTTTATACCGTAAGATATTTTTGCAGAACTGTAATGAAACATCTGAACATGTGATTATACTTATTGAACTTTTGAAATAAAAATTAAAAAAAAAATAATAATAATAATAATTCAGCTTCTGATTATACTTGGTAAATTCCACATCCACAAAAGGAAATGTTCTGACTCCAAACAACCTGCTGTCGTGGGTTTCTTGTTGAACTCGAGCAGTTCGGCACCTTACTGGAAAATATCTAAAACCAAAAAGCTGTAAAGTCTGTCAATATTTTAAAGGAAGAACATTTTGTTGAACTCTGAAAAGACTTGAAATGAATGGACATTGAACTCCTCTGGCATTAAGTTTTTTTTTTTTTTTTTCTTGTTTGTTTTGTACTGTTTATTGTATTCCCTATACTTTGGTACTTGACTTTTGTTGAAAATAAAGGTCTGGAAAAAAAAAAAAAAAAAAAAAAAAAAAAAAAAAAAAAAAAAAGAGGCTAAAGTTAACGGAGGGCGTGTTTTAAACTCTTCGGCTCGTTGGCTTCAGGTTGGGACAGAAGAGACTGTTAGTCTGTTGGAGCCGGACATCTAACACTGCTGCAACCGACTCTCAGGTATTTATATAAACACTCATATATATATACATATATACAGTATATATGTATATATATATATATATATATATATATATATATATATATGTAGTATTATTGCTGGTTGTGTCCTCTTTCCTTTATATAATGGATCTAACGGTACAGCTCGTTCTCTTCCTGCAGCTGCAGAACACATGAAGTATATTTACTGAATTACTCAGTACTACTAGCTAAATACAACCAGTACAGAAGTATCCAGACTCTGAAATACAACAACCTTAAAGTCCTGCCTTCAAAATCACAGTAAAAGTACAGAAGTATTATCAGCTAAATGTACCAAAAGTACTTATTTAGCTAAATGTTAAATATTATAATTATTGTATTATTATTATTATTGATGCATTAACATGTAAGCAATGTTTTAAAGTTATATCTGATAGTTAATATACTGTTTATAAAGATATAATACACTGCAAAGATAAACAAAGATAATCATGTTCCTCTGGAAATCTATAGAAGTATAAAGTAACACAAAATGGAAATACTCAAAAGTACCTCAACTGTACTTCAGTACTTCACTTAACGTAATTAGTTACATTCCACCACTGAGTACAATTACAGGTACTCGTATTTTACCTGAGTATTTTAATACTCATTAATATAATCTGCATACTTCAACACCTGTTTGTTTAAATTATTATATTTTGTGTGAATGTTATTATTATTATTATACAGCCTAATTAGTTCCACAGAATGTTTAAAATGTACATTATTTAAATTGCATAAATTTATTTTTCACTCAATAAGGGCTGTAAATAAAGATTATTTTCATATTTGATTAATCTGCCAATTATTTGATTAATTGTTTCATGTATAAAGTGTCAGTAAATAGAGATAAATGTCCCAGAGCTCAAGATGACGTCTTCAAATGTCTCGTTTTGTTAGAAAAAAATGAAAGTTAATCAGTTTACGGAGACATTAGAGAAACTGTAACCAGCTCATAATTATCGTTTGTGATTGAAAAATGACTCAAATGATGAAACAATTATCAAAAAAGTCCCTTTTTCTAATTTCCTGTTGATGGTTTGAGCTGTAGTGAACCCAGAGTCCAGCTGAGGCTGATGAACATCTGGAGTTCTGCAGGTTCTCTGCTCACATGTTCCACAGGAAGTTCATCCTGAGGGGAACATGAACGATGAACCACATTTCATCCCATAATAGTGGACCTGTTTCCGTGTGGACCCACAGGCTGACCCACAGAACTGCTGCACTGAGTCCGGTTCTGTGTGTGGTGTTTGCAGAGGATGCCGTGAGCCCGGAGCGGTGATGGAGGACCCGTGGAGCTTCGCCGTGGCGGTGTTCCAGGTGTGGATGTGTGTAGTTCTGTTCCTCATCATGCTGCCCGCCATGTTCGGCCTCTCTCTGGGGGTCACCGGGGTCTACATCCAGATCCTGGTCCAGATTCTGGAGGTAAAGACAGTTTGTCCTCAGCAGAGCGTCCTCATTACTTCACTTGTTTGTACAGTTATGAAACGGTGCCAGAGGTCATGTGATACTCCGTGTCTCTGCAGTGGGCGACGGTCCGGATCCAGAGAGGACGAAAGCAGCAGAGCAGTGTTCCTGTTCCTCTGCCCAACGGTGAGTCCAGAAAACATCCAAAACATCAGAACATCAGAACATCAGAACATCACAACATCAGAACATCAGAACATCAGAACATCCAAACATCAGAACATCAGCCTGCTGGGAAAATAATAACTCAGTCATTAATGAGGAATGAATGGATTAATAATCAACCTCAGACTATCCAGATGTAGCTCATTTCACATCTGGATAACGATATATATCATGATATACTGTATATATATATCATGATATACTGTATATATATATATATATATATATATATATCATGATATACTGTATATATATATATATATATATATATATATATATATATATATATATATATCATGATATACTGTATATATATATATATATATATATCATGATATACTGTATATATATATCATGATATACTGTATATATATATCATGATATACTTTATATATATCATGATATACTGTATATATATATATATATATCATGATATACTGTATATATATCATGATATACTGTATATATATATATATGATATACTGTATATATATCATGATATACTGTATATATATATATATATCATGATATACTGTATATATATATCATGATATACTGTATATATATCATGATAAACTGCATATATATATCATGATAAACTGCATATATATCATGATATACTGTATATATATCATGATATACTGTATATATATCATGATATACTGTATATATATATCATGATATACTGTATATATATATCATGATATACTGTATATATATCATGATATACTGTATATATATATATGATATACTGTATATATATATATGATATACTGTATATATATATCATGATATACTGTATATATATCATGATATACTGTATATATATATATATGATATACTGTATATATATATCATGATATACTGCAGCGTGTTCTCTGGTAGTTCAACAGCTAAATAACCACATGATAAAGCCTTTTTCTGTTTACTACTGTGTCAATTAAATACTTGACAAAAGAAAAGTATAGAAAAGTATTTTCTCATTTTAAGAACTTGAGATAAAAATATAAAAATAAATAAAAATATCATCAACAAACAATATAACAGATACGCCCGACAGAAATAAAACATTACACATAAAAATGTTAAATAAATAATAAATATCTAACAAAAGAAAAAGAAAATTAAAATACATAAATTAAACATTTTTTAAATAAGTAAAATGTAAGTAAATAAAGAAGTACTCAGATATTTTACTGAAGTAAAAGTAGAAATACAACAGTGTGAAAATAATGAAGCTAATCGTTAGTTCGTCTCTTTGTAGACTTTTAAATTCAGATTAAAACAAGTGAAGAAATAAAAGTATGAAGCAGATCCAGGATCTGTTGAACTGTTGAACTGAGTCAGCGAGACGGAGGTCATGTGATGCTGCACGTGTGTGTGTGTGTGTGTGTGTGTGTGTGTGTGTGTGTGTGTGTGTGTGTAGGTTTAAATCATACGTCTGATGATGATGATGATGATGATGATGATGATGATGATGTAACAGCAGATATTACATAAGTTTGGTCAAACAGAGTTTCCTGTTGTTGACCGTGCTGCAGGTCAGCTGGTTCAGCATGTTTAACCCTTTAATGAGCTGCAGGCTGACACTCATTACACACCCAATACACACTCATTACACACCCAATACACACTCATTACACACCCAATACACACTCAATACACACTCATTACACACTCATGCAGTGAACACATAAACACACTATAATCTGTGCACGTGGACGAGTCGACCACGTTAACAAGGATCCACAACTCATCCCCTCAATGTCATGATATGTAAAACTTTCATAGTTTAAATATTTATAAATCTGATTTAGTCTCAGATCAGTGACCCTTTAATGCAGAGAAACCCATAATAATCGTCCCGTCCTGATCCCCGTCATATTCACGAGGAAGGATTAAGATTTTATATAAAAAACATATCACCAGTTTATGAAATATGGTGCATCATTTATGAATTGTTTATTATATAGAATATTTCAATCTGTTTGTTGTTTTAAACGTATCCTCAGGAAACGGCTCGTATAATATCTTAAAAAAAAGTTATTCCTCATTTTTACGTGTGTTTTCCTACGAATGTCCAAAAACACGTGACAACTTCCGCTGAAGTCTTTTCAAAATAATATATTTTATATATTATACTTCCTGGTTCACGATTACGTGGATTATATACAAATTTATTTTGTGGGATAAATATGAATTATAGTGCATTAGTTTTAAATGCAAATCAACCTGTTTTAAAATTACTTTCATTTTTCATAATTCTAGTTCAACAATCTGCTTTAAGAAGCAATTTTCTGCATAATAAGTGTTTTTACTTTTGGTACTTTAAGTATATTTTGCTAATAATACTTTTACTTCAGTGAGATGTTGAATGCTGTAACAGTTTTTATAGTGTGTTATTAAAACCTTTACTGGAGGCGGGACGGCTTCAGATGTCTGGTTTAGTCCAACAGTCCAAAACAACACAAAATATTAAGTCTACAAAAGAGAGAGATTATGTTTCTGCTCTAAATATTTTCATGTGATGGAACTCTTTGTTTTTAATATATATAATAATATTCTAAGTTTAGAGAATATACATGAGAGTAGGAGAGGACTTCAGGGGAAATGCAGCTGCCCATGAAGGGGTTAAACATTAGCTGAAGGTCAGCTTCCTCGTGATCCTCAGACTGTTCCTGCTTTAACATAACCAACTCTGTTCCTCTGCTGCAGCTCGCTGTAATCTCACTGCAAGCTTCACAAAGAGTTCCATCATAGAAACAACAACCTTTAACCTTTAAAACCACATCATTAATACGACCTCAGTAGTTCATATACGTTACACAACACGTTCTTCTGGGGACGTGACTGGAAGTGTTTTTGAGTTTCTCTCTGGCCTCTCAGAGCTTCCGTATTATTAATCTTATTTAATCTGCATTAAAGGGTCACTGATCTGAGACTAAATCAGACTTATGAATATTTAAACTGAGTTTAGTCTTCACTCACCAGCTGGAGCTACAAACCTTCAACTCAAACACATCTTTAACGTTGACTCGGCTCCCGTACCAGCAGATCTGCAGTAATATGTGCTGATCATAATATAAGATAGATAATAATATACAATAATATGTACTGATCCGTTCTGGTGTCCCAGGGATCATTGAGCGAGCGGGGGGCTCGATGGAGGAGGAGATGGGCCGGCTGAGGAGTTCTGGCTCTCTGGCGGAGGGCGAGTTTTCTCTGAGCGACGTCTTCTATTTCTACAAGAAGGGTTTGGAGAGCATCGTGGACGACCAGGTGACGCAGCGCTTCTCCTCCGAGGAGCTGGCCTCCTGGAACCTCCTCACCAGAACCAACCAGAACTTCCGCTACATCAGCCTCCGCCTCACCATCATCTGGGGGATCGGCGTCTTCGTACGCTACTGCGTCCTCTTCCCTCTCAGGTCAGTCCGAGACAGAGCAGCTGTCAGTGATCCGGTCCGGTCCGGTCCGGTCCGGTGTTCTCAGAGACGTCGGTCCGGTGTTCTCGAAGACGTCGGTCCGGTGTTCTCGAAGACGTCGGCCCGGTGTTCTCAGAGACGTCGGCCCGGTGTTCTCGGAGACGTCGGTCCGGTGTTCTCAGAGACGTCGGCCCGGTGTTCTCAGAGACGTCGGTCCGGTGTTCTCGGAGACGTCGGTCCGGTGTTCTCGGAGACGTCGGTCCGGTGTTCTCGGAGACGTCGGTCCGGTGTTCTCGGAGACGTCGGTCCGGTGTTCTCGGAGACGTCGATCCGGTGTTCTCGGAGACGTCGGTCCGGTGTTCTCGGAGACGTCGGTCAGGTGTTCTCGGAGACGTCGGTCCGGTGTTCTCGGAGACGTCGGTCCGGTGTTCTCGGAGACGTCGGTCCGGTGTTCTCGGAGACGTCGGTCCGGTGTTCTCGGAGACGTCGGTCCGGTGTTCTCGGAGACGTCGGCCCGGTGTGTCTCTTTACGGATCATCAGGTTGGGTTTTATCTTCTGAACGAGCTCACAGATACAGGCAGCTGATATGACGTGGTCTCGGTGGTACGATCGATTTTTAAACCAGGTGTAAAATTGGGATAAAATCATTTAATTTTAATTTTATGGCTCCTCTAGAAGTCCAGATGGATCAAATTCATGAGTTTCTGACGTCAGAAAACACAGTGAATCAGCTCTATTTTATATTTACTGATGAAAAGATGATAAACTGTAATAAACTATAATAAACTGTAATAAACTATAATAAACTATAATAAAATATAATAAACTGTTATAAACTGTAATAAACTATAATAAACTGTAATAAATGATCCTTCAACACATCGTCTCTCTGGTTCTGCAGGATCACTCTGGCTACCATCGGACTCTCCTGGCTCATCATCGGAACCAGTCTGGTTGGATTTATGCCTGAGAGCAGGTACAGCAACACAGCAACACAGCAACACAAAAACACAGCAACACAAAAACACAGCAACACAAAAACACAGCAACACAGCAACACAGCAACACAGCAACACAGAAACACAAAAACACAGCAACACAAAAACACAGCAACACAACAATGAGACACAGCAACACAAAAACACAGCAACACAAAAACACAGCAACACAACAACGAAACACAGCAACCGAACAACAAGACACAGCAACACAACAACGAGACACAGCAACACAACAACGAGACACAGCAACACAACAACGAGACACAGCATCACAACAACGAGACAGAGCAACACAACAATGATACACAACCACACAACGAGACACAGCAACACAACAACGAGACACAGCAACACAACAACGAGACACAGCAACACAACAACGAGACACGAGACACAGCAACACAACAACGAGACACAGCAACACAACAACGAGACACAGCATCACAACAATGATACACACCTACACAACAACGAGACACAGCAACACAACAACGAGACACAGCAACACAACAGCGAGACACAGCATCACAACAACGAGACACAGCAACACAACAACGAGACACAGCAACACAACAGCGAGACACAGCAACACAACAACGAGACACAGCAACACAACAACGAGACACAGCAACACAACAGCGAGACACAGCATCACAACAACGAGACACAGCAACACAACAACGAGACACAGCAACACAACAACGAGACACAGCATCACAACAATGATACACACCTACACAACAACGAGACACAGCAACACAACAACGAGACACAGCAACACAACAACGAGACACAGCACCACGAGACACAGCGAGACACAGCAACACAACAACTAGACACAACGAGACACAACGAGACACAGCAACACAACAACTAGACACAACGAGACACAGCAACACAACGAGACACAGCAACACAACGAGACACAGCAACACAACAACGAGATACAGCAACACAACAATGAGACACAGCAACACAACAACGAGACACAGCAACACAACAACGAGACACAACGAGACACAGCAACACAACAACTAGACACAACGAGACACAGCAACACAACGAGACACAGCAACACAACAACGAGACACAGCAACACAACAACGAGACACAGCAACACAACAATGAGACACAGCAACACAACAACGAGACACAGCAACACAACAATGAGATACAGCAACACAACAATGAGACACAGCAACACAACAACGAGACACAGCAACACAACAACGAGACACAGCAACACAACAACGAGACACAGCAACACAACAACGAGATACAGCAACACAACAATGAGAC
Organism: Sebastolobus alascanus; assembly: GCA_916701645.2. Taxonomy (NCBI): domain Eukaryota; kingdom Metazoa; phylum Chordata; class Actinopteri; order Perciformes; family Sebastidae; genus Sebastolobus; species Sebastolobus alascanus. Next base: position 450,616 of record CAKAOJ020000221.1, on the reverse strand, counting down.
ACAGCAACACAACAACGCGATAATAAGCACATAAATAATTTAAGGTTTTAGCTCTGTGTATGTGTAATAATAATAATAATAATAATAATAATAATAATATATATTATTTAGGGTTTTGGCTCAGTATAATAAGTATAATAATAATATATAATAATAATAATAATAATAATAATAATAATAATAATAATAATAATAATATTTCCTGTGTGTGTTTCAGTGTGAAGAACTGGCTGAGTGAGCTGATCCATCTGACCTGCTACAGGATCTGTGCCAGAGGACTGTCGGCCACCGTGCTCTACCACAACAGGTCAGCTTCTAATAAACATCATCACACCAGCAGGTCAGCTTCAGCTCTGATTCATCACCTTTATGTTTCTAATAATCATCATCAACTCGTTTCGTCTCTGCAGAGAGAACAAACCTCAGAAAGGAGGAATCTGTGTCGCCAACCACACCACGCCCATCGATACCGTGATTCTGGCCAACGACGGCTGCTACGCGATGGTGAGTGTCATCACGGGGCGGGTCATCGCGTCTCTTACGTCACACGTTCCCATGCGGTGATGTCACTGTCCTGTCCTCAGGTGGGTCAGATTCACGGAGGTCTGATGGGGGTCATGCAGAGGTCAATGGTGAGGTCGTGTCCTCACGTTTGGTTCGAGAGGTCAGAGATGAAAGACCGCAACGCTGTGACCAGCAGGTGAGACCGTTAGACCAGACCAGACCAGACCAGACCATAGGCTAGGTTAGGCTAAGAAGCTAGGCTAAGAAGCTAGGCTAAGAAGCTAGGCTAAGAAGCTAAGCTAAGAAGCTAGGTTAAGAAGCTAGGCTAAGAAGCTAGGCTAAGAAGCTAGGCTAAGAAGCTAAGCTAAGAATCTAGGTTAAGAAGCCAGGCTAAGAAGCTAGGCTAAGAAGCTAAGCTAAGAAGCTAGGTTAAGAAGCTAGGCTAAGAAGCTAGGCTAAGAAGCTAAGCTAAGAAGCTAGGCTAAGAAGCTAGTCTAAGAAGCTAGGCTAAGAAGCTAGAAGATAGGCTAAGAAGCTAGGCTAAGAAGCTAAGCTAAGAAGCTAGGCTAAGAAGCTAGGCTAAGAAGCTAGGCTAAGAAGCTAAGCTAAGAAGCTAGTCTAAGAAGCTAGGCTAAGAAGCTAGAAGATAGGCTAAGAAGCTAGGCTAAGAAGCTAGAAGCTAGGCTAAGAAGCTAGTCTAAGAAGCTAGAAGCTAGGCTAAGAAGCTAGGCTAAGAAACTAGAAGCTAGGCTAATAAGCTAGTCTAAGAAGCTAGAAGCTAGGCTAAGAAGCTAGGCTAAGAAACTAGAAGCTAGGCTAATAAGCTAGGCTAAGAACCTAGACTAAGAAGCTAAGCTAAGAAGCTAGGCTAAGAAGCTAGGCTAAGAAGCTCGGCTACATGCTACTCTCGACACAGCGACTAGCGAGTCGGACTGAAGCTTTCTGACCGTATTACAGAGAAACTACAGAAGAACTTTAACTGAGGATTCTGGGAACTAACTGGGAGGTATGATGAATGAGACTGAGTCCAGGGGCCTTTCTCATTTGTCATTTTATACGGCTCGATTCCTCTCCTCGACTCCTCGAGGAGCGTCTTAGTCCCGCCCACGAGAGATGCGAGCGGAGGAGGCGAGGAAGAGACTCGAGGAGAGAGGAAGAGAGGAAATATGTTTGTAGAGACATGAGACGTCCTTTCTTCTGAAGCGTCACGTGAAGCGACGTCCGTTTCTGATGACAGCAGCAGCTGATCACAGCTGGATCAGCTGTCAGCCGGCTTTAACAGCTGTTTATGTCTGAACTGTACTAATACTAATAAAGACTCCTATCAAACACTACGCTCAGGAATTATCAGCCTCACATGTGACTGAATGGAAATGAGGATAAATGATGTAAAAGGTGTAAAAGACAGATCCTCCTTCTCACTCTGACTTTAACTGTATCCTTAATAAAAGTTAATGGAGGAAATAACAGATCATGAAAAGAAAACTCTTCTAATAAATGAAGAAAGTTGTTTGAGGTCCGTTCATTGTCAGCCGTTATAAACCCCTCTCATTGTCAGACTCCTTCACCTGCGGTGTGTGAAGCAGAGATACTGCAGGTCCTTCTGCTGCTGGAACACTTTACCATCAACATGCTCTGTTTGTTGTTCACATCTATAATTAAACACTGATAATAACTAGACGGTGAATCAGAAGACAACTAAACTATAAAACTTTTAATCTGTGATCTGTCTTCACTCCGGTATAAAACTCAGTGATGTTGACATGTATCAGATCAGTCCGATCGGCGCAGCGTCCAATCAATAAACGATATCCAATAAGAGGGCGTGTCGGTAGGTAAACAACTTCCGTGGAGGATACACTGGAGGATACACTGGTGTATCCTCGCTCATAGCTCCTCCGGCAAGCCTCCTCGCTCCTCGATCCTCGCTCCTCCAGACGCATTTTAGGAATTGGGACGTCCTTCAAGATGGAGGGCTGAGATCGATTTCCGGGTCACAGCCGGAGGATCGAGGATCGAGGAGTCGAGGAGGCGAAAAATGTGGAATTGAGAAGCACCCCAGGTCTCAGTAGAGGATCCAGAACCGAACCACCTCATAAGGGAAAGAGGTCGTTCTTCCTCTGAATACAGGACGTAGAGATGATCACAGATTAACATCTGCTCCTCTGTCTGCAGGCTCAGAGCTCACGTCAACGCCAAGACCAAACTTCCCATCCTGATATTTCCTGAAGGTCAGAGTCAGCTGATGATGATGATGATGATGCTGATGATGCTGATAATGATGATGATGGTGGTTTTATGGTTTTATAACTTCTGTTTCTGGTTTTAACAGGAACCTGCGTCAACAACACGTCAGTCATGATGTTTAAGAAGGGAAGCTTTGAGATCGGCGGGACCATTTACCCGGTCACAATCAAGGTAGAATAAATAAATTATTATTCAGTCCATTAAAATAGTTCATAGAAATTAGTCACACATCTGTTATCTGTTCAGAATGTACCTTCAAGGCAGATTGGTCAAGTATTTAATACTCTGCTACTACTACTACTACTACTACTACTATGTTAGATTCTTTAAAGGAGCTTTGAAGGACTAAAGAACCAGACTGGGTCGCAAGTTGGGGAAACTCTGGTGAGGTTAAGGTTCTGACAGGCCGTCGGGTAGCGAGTCTCACCAGAGCTTTTGCAGATCTCGGATCAGATTTTGCAATTTGCGGGTTACCTTCTTGACACGACCACCGTACTGAAGCCCCGTTTCCACCGCAGGAACTTTCCCTCTGGAACTAGGAACCTTGAACTCATTGCGTTCGACTGAAGGGACCAGGGTCTAGATTAAGGTCCAGGGACATTTTATCCTCCAAAAAAACTTTCTTTCAGGGTGGAGTTTGCTGATTGGTCAAACACAGACAACAGTGGGCTGAAGGAACCTTTTAGTTCCTGGAAAAGTAGTTCCAGGAACTAAAAGTAGTTCCAGAGACTAAAAGTAGTTCCAGGGACTAAAAGTAGTTCCTGGGACTGAAAGTAGTTCCAGGGACTGAAAGTAGTTGCAGGGACTAAAAGTACTTCCAGGGACTAAAAAGTAGTTCCAGGGACTGAAAGTAGTTCCAGAGAATAAAAGTAGTTCCAGGGACTAAAAGTAGTTCCAGGGACTAAAAGTAGTTTCAGGGACTAAAAGTAGTACCAGGGACTAAAAGTAGTTCCAGAGGGTTACAAGTAGTTCCAGGGACTAAAAGTAGTTCCAGAGACTAAAAGTAGTTTCAGGAACTAAAAGTAGTTCCAGAGATTAAAAGTAGTTCCAGAGACTAAAAGTAGTCTCAGGAACTAAAAGTAGGACTAAAAGTAGTACCAGGGACTAAAAGTAGTCCAGAGGGTTATAAGTAGTTCCAGGGACTAAAAGTAGTTCCAGAGACTAAAAGTAGTTTCAGGAACTAAAAGTAGTTCCAGAGACTAAAAGTAGTCTCAGGAACTAAAAGTAGTTCCAGGAACTGAAAGTAGTTCCAGAGACTAAAAGTAGTTCCAGAGACTAAAAGTAGTTCCAGAGACTAAAAGTAGTTCCATTCCAGAGACTAAAAGTAGTTCCAGAGACTAAAAGTAGTTGCAGGAACTAAAAGTAGTTCCAGGGACTGAAAGTAGTTCTAGAGACTAAAAGTAGTTGCAGGAACTAAAAGTAGTTCCAGAGACTAAAAGTAGTTCCAGAGACTAAAAGTAGTCTCAGGAACTAAAAGTAGGACTAAAAGTAGTACCAGGGACTAAAAGTAGTCCAGAGGGTTATAAGTAGTTCCAGGGACTAAAAGTAGTTCCAGAGACTAAAAGTAGTTTCAGGAACTAAAAGTAGTTCCAGAGACTAAAAGTAGTTCCAGAGACTAAAAGTAGTCTCAGGAACTAAAAGTAGTTCCAGGAACTGAAAGTAGTTCCAGAGACTAAAAGTAGTTCCAGAGACTAAAAGTAGATCCAGGAACTAAAAGTAGATCCAGAGACTAAAAGTAGTTTCAGGAACTAAAAGTAGATCCAGAGACTAAAAGTAGTTTCAGGAACTAAAAGTAGTTCCAGAGACTAAAAGTAGTTCCAGAGACTAAAAGTAGTCTCAGGAACTAAAAGTAGTTCCAGGAACTGAAAGTAGTTCCAGAGACTAAAAGTAGTTCCAGAGACTAAAAGTAGTTGCAGGAACTAAAGTAGTTCCAGGGACTGAAAGTAGTTCCAGAGACTAAAAGTAGTTTCAGGGACTGAAAGTAGTTCCAGGAACTGAAAGTAGTTCAGGAACTTCTTGGTGTAAGCGGGGCTTGAGACCACCTGAAAAGGGGGGTCCTTTAACCACACTCTGGTCTGTTTGTGTTGTTTGTATTTATTGTTGTAAGAATGTTCTTACCTGGTGAAGTAAAGACAGGTGAGAGGTGACATCATCCTCTCTCTCTCTCTCTCTCTCTCTCTCTCTCTCTCTCTCTCTCTCGGTGTTCGTCAGTATGACGCTCGTTTCGGCGACGCCTTCTGGAACAGCGGTAAGTTCAACATGGTGAGTTACCTGCTGCGGATGATGAGCAGCTGGGCCGTCGTGGTGAACGTGTGGTATCTCCCTCCCATGACCATACAGGTACGCCTCCTCCTCACCTGTCAACACATCACACTATTATTAATACACACACTCAACATTTAAGCTCATAATCAATAAATAATCAGCCTATAAATCTGTTGTTTTATTTACATATTCCATTATAATAATAATACTAACTTTATATTATTATTATAGCTCTAAATGATGCACTAATGAAGTGAAACAGGATATTATCAGCTGACTGGAGATGAATATATATATATACATATATATATATATATATATATATACTCTGTGTATAATGTGTATACTCTGTGTATAATGTGTGTACTCTGTGTATAATGTGTATACTGTGTATATAATGTGTATACTCTGTGTATAATGTGTGTACTCTGTGTATAATGTGTATACTGTGTATATAATGTGTATACTCTGTGTATAATGTGTGTACTCTGTGTATAATGTGCAGGACGGTGAGGATGCAGCTCAGTTTGCCAACAGAGTGAAATCTGCCATCGCTCATCAGGGAGGACTGCTGGACCTGGACTGGTGAGTACTAAATACTACTAAATACTACTACATACTACATACTTGGAGCACTGGTTGCCCCCCCCCCCCAACCCCAGATCCACTCTCTTGGCGTTTTGCGGTGTATTTACATTTTTTTTCGGTGCTGTCGAACATTTTCGTAGCTTCGTCTTGTGTTAACGATCCGGCTCCTGGTCGCTACGTTTTTATTAGTGCTATCAAATATTAATATTTATTATAATATTTATATACTTCTAAATATAAACAAACATTCAGTTTGTGACAGACTTCATAAAGATGTGATTTAGTCGGTGTGGTACTTCATCACTACAGTTAGTAGAGATGTGAACAGAGCTGTTGGTGTGTTTCAGGGACGGAGGACTGAAGAGAGGGAAGGTGAAGGATTCCTTTAAAGAGGAGCAGCAGAAGAAGTACAGCAGCATCATCGCTGGGCACAACGGCATCAAGGAGCAGAGAGACTGAACCGCCGGATACCGGCGACCAAACGCCACGCATACACAGGAAGCTGCTTGTTCTGTATGAAGCTGGTTGTTCTGTATGAAGCAGGTTGTTCTGTATGAAGCTGGTTGTTCTGTATGAAGCTGGTTGTTCTCTTCAGTCTTATAATAAGCAGAAGTCTCAGAGCCTCAGATCTCAGATCAGCTCTCTCTGTCTGAGTGTAGGAGAGTGTTTCCACCAGCAGGAGGCGCTACATGACAACAGTTCATCACTTTAACACAGTGATGATGAGAGCAGCTTTCTCTATTAGTATTATTATTATTATTATTAGTGAGGTCACATGTTTCTATCTGTGAGCTGAAAACAAATGTTATTGATTGTAAAAATGTATTTTATAGTTTGTTTCTGATGTTTTCTGAACAACTGGCTTCTTTTCTCTTCTTCTTGTGTTTCTACTGATAAATAAATAAAATCTACATACACACTTATATTCACCTCTCTGTTGCTTATTATATAGTTTTAGTTGATGCGATACGACAGAAGACAATAAAATAAATAGAAGACAATAAATAAGAAGACAATAAATAAGACAAAGAGTTTATATAGTGAGGTTGTGTTAGTATGTAATAATAAGATAAAAATCTGTTGTATCAAAGTAAATAAGAGTAAAACCATGAAGAAAAATGATGTAATAAATATACTACTACACTACTACTACTACTATATATATTATTACTATTATCGATCCCATCATGTGTTACATTATGTGTTATAGTGTCCACCAAACTAACAAACATCACATTATTATTTCTAATAATATATACTAATAATATAGAAAGGTTTGACAGAAAGTGAAAAAGCCTCAAAATTACAAAAAAATAAATAAAGTGAAAAAAGAATAAAGAGTAAAATAAATAATCTAAAAAAATTAAATGTTTAAAATTAACGTTAAAAAGTAAAGAAATGGAAAAGAGTGGTGAAATAAATTTAAAAAAAATATATTTTTCAATAAATAATGATAGGGGTTTTTTTTGGACTCATATTTCCCAACGTGACATCAGTTGTAGAGCAGTGTTTCCCAACCTGAGGGTCGAGACCCCAACGGGGGTCGCAGGAGGATTAATTAACGTTTTTAAAGGAGGTCCTACCACACAGAAACATGACAATTAACATTAAAAATATTAGTATAATGATAATAAAATGTAAATAATCACACCCACACACACACACACACACACACACACATACACACCAACTACATGTATGTTACATCATCTGCACAACAAGAAATCAACCGTCAGACTAAATAATGTCAGAAGAACTGAGATATTAAAGATTTCTCCTCCACTACGACAGAACGACATCCCCATGGTGCTGAACCAGGTTATTATAACCTGGTTATAATAACCTGTTTATAATAACCAGATTATAATAACCTGGTTTTTATAACCAAACTACCATCTTTAAACCCAATTTACCATTTTTAAACACAAACTACCATCTTTAAGCCCAAACTACCATCTTTAAACACAAACTACCATCTTTAAACACTAACTACCATCTTTAAACACAAACTACCATCTTTAAACACAAACTACCATCTTTAAACACAAACTACCATCTTTAAACACAAACTACCATCTTTAAACCCAAACTACCATCTTTAAACAAACTACCATCTTTAAACACTAACTACCATCTTTAAACACTAACTACCATCTTTAAACCCAAACTACCATCTTTAAACACTAACTACCATCTTTAAACACTAACTACCATCTTTAAACTCAAACTACCATCTTTAAACCCAAACTACCATCTTTAAACCCAAACTACCATCTTTAAACACTAACTACCATCTTTAAACCCAAACTACAATCTTTAAACACTAACTACCATCTTTAAACACAAACTACCATCTTTAAACACAAACTACCATCTTTAAACACTAACTACCATTTTTAAACACTAACTACCATCTTTAAACACTAACTACCATCTTTAAACACAAATTACCATCTTTAAACACAAACTACCATCTTTAAACACAAACTACCATCTTTAAACACAAACTACCATCTTTAAACCCAAACTACCATCTTTAAACACTAACTACCATCTTTAAACACAAACTACCATCTTTAAACACAAACTACCATCTTTAAACACAAACTACCATCTTTAAACACAAACTACCATCTTTAAACACAAACTACCATCTTTAAACACAAACTACCATCTTTAAACACAAACTACCATCTTTAAACCCAAACTACCATCTTAAACACAAACTACCATCTTTAAACACAAACTACCATCTTTAAACCCAAACTACCATCTTTAAACACAAACTACCATCTTTAAACCCAAACTACCATCTTTAAACACAAACTACCATCTTTAAACACTAACTACCATCTTTAAACACTAACTACCATCTTTAAACACAAACTACCATCTTTAAACACAAACTACCATCTTTAAACACTAACTACCATCTTTAAACACAAACTACCATCTTTAAACCCAAACTACCATCTTTAAACACAAACTACCATCTTTAAACACTAACTACCATCTTTAAACACAAACTACCATCTTTAAACACAAACTACCATCTTTAAACACAAACTACCATCTTTAAACACAAACTACCATCTTTAAACACAAACTACCATCTTTAAACCCAAACTACCATCTTTAAACACAAACTACCATCTTTAAACCCAAACTACCATCTTTAAACACTAACTACCATCTTTAAACCCAAACTACCATCGTTAAACACAAACTACCATCTTTAAACACTAACTACCATCTTTAAACCCAAACTACCATCGTTAAACACAAACTACCATCTTTAAACACTAACTACCATCTTTAAACCCAAACTACCATCTTTAAACACAAACTACCATCTTTAAACCCAAACTACCATCTTTAAACACAAACTACCATCTTTAAACACTAACTACCATCTTTAAACCCAAACTACCATCTTTAAACACTAACTACCATCTTTAAACCCAAACTACCATCTTTAAACACAAACTACCATCTTTAAACACAAACTACCATCTTTAAACCCCATTTACCATCTTTAAACACAAACTACCATCTTTAAACACTAACTACCATCTTTAAACCCAAACTACCATCTTTAAACACTAACAACCATCTTTAAACCCAAACTACATTCTTTAAACACTAATTACCATCTTTAAACACAAACTACCATCTATAAACACTAACTACCATCTTTAAACACTAACTACCATCTTTAAACACAAATTACCATCTTTAAACACAAATTACCATCTTTAAACACAAACTACCATCTTTAAACACAAACTACCATCTTTAAACACTAACTACCGTCTTTAAACACTAACTACCATCTTTAAACACTAACTACCATCTTTAAACACTAACTACCATCTTTAAACACTAACTACCATCTTTAAACCCAAACTACCATCTTTAAACACTAACTACCATCTTTAAACACAAACTACCATCTTTAAACCCAAACTACCATCTTTAAACACTAACTACCATCTTTAAACACAAACTACCATCTTCTCCTGACCCAAACTACCATCTTCTCCTGACCCAAACTACCATCTTTAAACCCAAACTAAACGGTCAGAGAGAAAACGTGTGTAAACTCGTGCTGCCTCCTGTTTTCAGTGGTGATTTATTAATCTAATCCTAATTATTGATTTATGTTATTTTATATGAGAGCAGAGTGAGTTTAGGTTACAGGTGAGCTGCTGTAAAATGGGACAGCTATAAACTCCGGTGGGTGTACTGTCCTCCTCAAACTAATAAAAGTCAATAAAACTATTAATATTTAATGTCTTTCTATAATACATTTTAATGCTTCAAAGCTATTATAGTCTTTATTCTTTATTTATTAATTATTATCTATAGTCTTATTGTTTGATTCTTCATGTAACATCCACACATGAGCCGGTTATTTAACATTATTAGTGGTAACATGACTGAACATGGGATCATTGAGTGTTTTACATTCATTAAGGTGATTTTAGTCCTTTTAACAGACGTGTCAGTGTCCAACATCAGGAGATAAAGATCAGTCTGAGACAGCTCAGCACTCAGAGGACGGATGTGTCCACCATGATATCTGTAGTCTCTCTTTTAGGTCTGCTGAGGACACATCCTGGGTTCATATCACAATATACTCAAGAAGAAATGTCACACATTAGGTTCCTTTTTAACCAGGAGATACAGCGTTTACTTTTTCTTAAAGAATATAATTTTTATTTTTATTAGTTTTTAACCATGTGAGACAGCGTTTACTTTTTCTTAAAGAATATAATTTTTATTTTATTAGTTTTTAACCAAGTGATACAGTGTTTAGTTTTTCTTAAAGAATATAATTTCTATTTTATTAGTTTTTAACCAGGTGATACAGCGTTTAGCTTTTCTTAAAGAATATAATTTCTATTTTCTTAGTTTTTAACCAGGTGAGACAGCGTTTAGTTTTTCTTAAAGAACATAATTTTTATTTTATTAGTTTTTAACCAGGTGAGACAGCGTTTAGTTTTTCTTAAAGAATATAATTTCTATTTTATTAGTTTTTAACCAGGTGAGACAGCGTTTAGTTTTTCTTAAAGAGTATAATTTTTATTTTATTAGTTTTTAACCATGTGAGACAGCGTTTAGTTTTTCTTAAAGAATATAATTTTTACTGTGATATTTTTAATTCAGATAAATACTGAAAGCATCAACGTTGAAGCGTGTTCTCGTTCATTAATGGAGCAAATAGTCGTCAGATGACTCAATAATGAAAACCCTGTGATGTAATTGATTGTGATGTATTAATAATAAAGACAGTAAAATGTCCTCGTCCTCCGGTGTGACGGAGGCAGCCGGTGAGGAAGAGGAGAAGGATTGCAGCCGAGTGGAGGCGAGACGTGTTTACTGTGACGGCGCTTTAATAAAGAAAGCAGCGAGTGTGAAATAGCGTGGAGTTATTGTTCCACACACACTCTCAGCTCCCGCCTCTAATAACAATCCCACAACTCAAATTGCTTGAACAGAAATGTTTGTTCTCCTCTAACAAGATTGTGAATTATTAATAGGATCTAAAGCCGCCGCTCTAACCCGATTGTTGAGGTGGGATTGTTGGCGAGCGCTGCTGCACCGCACCATTTACTGTGATGTATGTGTCTGCACATCTTTATATCCAATTTAATGTGATTCAGATAGATTTCAGAGGGACATCATAAAAGGCATCGCAGTGACCCGACGCTGGACTCCATACAAGCAGCCGTATGTCCCAGTATGCTGATTCCATCAGCTCCATTTTACTTTACCCTCCGCTGATCTATACAAACACGATGCAGGTACACTAAGTAAATATGAATACATTTACTAAGTGAATCCCAGCGAATGGAGTCCAGCGAGGACATCATTTTAAATCCCGCCGTGCTGGGAACTGACCGCTCGCAGGCTAAATGACCGCGGCGCTCTCTCAGACTCGCCATTAGTTGGAGCGTAATGCCTTTAAATACATTGTTCTGCCATCTATTCTGTGCTGCTGCTGTAATGTATGTGATGCTGAGGAGGTACAATACAGCTCCGAGAGGCGATCAATACCAGAGGGACTCCTCGAATCTATACATCAAACCCAGTACTGCTCAGGGAATATACTACAATTACAAACTTCTTAAGGTACTTTTACTACATTCTACAGATAGAGTTACTTTACACATTCACATTTTACTGGCTAGGTTTACAAAATACTATTCATTTATATATATTAAATAGGGCTGTCAATCAATTTAAATATTTCATCGTGATAAATCTCACATCTTTTATCTGTTCTAAATGAACCTTAAAGGGAGATTAGTCAAGTATTTAATACTCTTATCAACATGGGAGTGGACAAATATGCTGCTTTATGTAAATGTATGTATATATTTATTATTGTAAATCAATTAACAACACAAAACAATGACAGATATTGTCCAGAAACCCTCACAGGTTCTGCATTTATCATAAAACAATATGCTCAGATCATAACATGGCAAACTGCAGCCCAACAGACAACAACAGCTGTCAGTGTGTCAGTGTGCTGACTTCACTATGACTTGCCCCAAACTGCATGTGATTATCATAAAGTGGGCATGTCATTCGACAATGTCAAAAAATGTCAAAAAAAAACATTGAATAATGTCGAAAACCAAATTGAAAAATGTCTGAAAAATGTAAAAAAAAAAAAAAAAAAAATTGAATGTCGAAATTTTTTTTTAAAAATATCCGTAAAATGTAAAAAAAATAAAATAAAATAAAAAAATCAGAAAAATGTAAAAAAAGAATAAAAAGTCTGAAAAATGTCAAAAAAAAATTAAAAAAAAATTAAAAAAAGTCTGACAAATGTCAAAAAAATTCTGAAAAAAGTCTGAAAAATGTTAAAAAAAAAAAAAAAAAAAAATTTGAAAAATGTCGAACAAAAAAAGCTGAAAAATGTCCCAAAAAAAGTCTGAAAAATGTCAGAAAAAAAGTTAAAAAATAAATAAAAAAACAGTTTGTATAATGTCAAATTTTTTTTTTTAAATGTCAAAAAATGTATTATAATTTATATTTATTTTATTCGTATATTTGTGTATTTATTTATTTGTATATTTGTGTATTTATATATTTATTTGTATATTTGTGTATTTATTTATTTTATTTGTATATTTGTGTGTATTTATTTATTCATTTATTTTTATTTGTATATTTGTGTATTTATTTATTTATTTTATTTTTATATTTGTTTGTATTTATTCATTTATTTTATTTGTATATTTGTGTGTATTTATTTATTTATTTATTTTTATTTGTATATTTGTGTATTTAGTTATTTATTTTTATTTGTATATTTGTGTGTTTATTTAATTATTTTATTTGTATATTTGTGTATTTAGTTATTTATTTTTATTTGTATATTTGTGTGTTTATTTAATTATTTTATTTGTATATTTGTGTGTGTTTATTTATTTTATTTGTATATTTGTGTGTATTTATTTATTTTATTTGTATATTTGTGTGTATTTATTTATTTTATTTGTATATTTGTGTGCCTTGTGTCCGTGCTTCACGTGTCCGTGGTCACGCTGCAGTCACAGGTTGAACATGCGCGACGCTGAGACTCGTCACAGTCCGACCAGGACAAAGTGAAACTGACCTCAGACCAACACAACAACATCATGGTGGTTTAGTAACCATAGAAACCAGTTCACCGTCCCGACTCCATCATTAAACCTCTGACCAGGAGGGGGAATATGAGACCGAGCCTTTACCCAGCATGCAACTCATCTACATCCTCTAATGAAACGGCTGGGATTGGTCAGAATGAGCTTCAATAGAGTCTGAAGTTCTTCAGGAGGAGAGCTGATCCATCGCTGGTTCCTCCGTACATAAAGAAACACATGGAAATGTTCTCGCTTTCACGCTCAGCGGGCGACGTAGATCCTGTCAACGCCCCCCCCCCGATGCAACTTCATCAAAGGAATAATCAAATAAACGTCTTGGTTCATTAATATGAAATTATCTTAGCATGAAGATTAATGTCATTAAAGTTGTGAGAGTGTGTTTGTGGATGTGAGGAGCAGATGATGGATGATGAGAGCGCCGTGATGAATGGAGAAAGCAGCGGAACTAAATTGAAAGTGTACTCATCCGTTCTCTCCTCACAACTGATGATAAATTGAGCGTGTCACGTTGAACAATACATGTTGAGGTTTAAACATCCACACTGAGGGATTGTGGGCCGTCAGGTAGAGCGTCTCCACGAGGGGAAGTCCTGCAGGAAAACTCTTCATCCTTTCATTTTATATCACTAATTATTATCTTTATATTATTATCTCTAATTACAGAGCAGCAGCTTCACTCTCTGTTTCAACAGAAGTACTTCATTACAATCTAAAGGTACTTGATCTCAGTACTGAGTATTTAGAGTTTTAGTATAAACATTCTGCAGTCTGAATAACATATTTACTCCTGGATTACAGTCTCAGTTTTAAACAGTTTTATTAAACAAGTTGTAAATTGAAACAAAACCAAAACGCAACAAAACTTCTTAGTTTAGTAAAAACATCTTAGTTTGGATTAAAATGACTACGTTTGTTACGTTATTTAAGAAAGTGGTTCTCAAGGTGGAGCTACTTACTGACGTAGTCACACTGTTGGAGGACGAAAGATTACAGATGTTTTCAACATCTGGACAGAATGAGTCTCAAACCTCCTCCAGAGGTGTTTCAGTTCATCTTGGATGTATTTACTGAACTGTTTAGAGATCAGATAACTGTGAACGAGGTCTTCAGGGTTTCAGGGTTTCAGGTCTTCAGGGTTTCAGGTCTTCAGGTCTTCCTGGTTTCAGGTCTTCAGGGTTTCAGGTCTTCAGGTCTTCAGGGTTTCAGGTCTTCAGGGTTTCAGGTCTTCAGGTCTTCAGGGTTTCAGGGTTTCAGGTCTTCAGGGTTTCAGGTCTTCAGGTCTTCAGGGTTTCAGGTCTTCAGGGTTTCAGGTCTTCAGGTCTTCAGGGTTTCAGGTCTTCAGGTCTTCAGGGTTTCAGGTCTTCAGGTCTTCAGGGTTTCAGGTCTTCAGGTCTTCAGGGTTTCAGGTCTTCAGGGTTTCAGGTCTTCAAGGTTTCAGGGTTTCAGGTCTTCAGGGTTTCAGGGTTTCAGGTCTTCAGGGTTTCAGGTCTTCAGGTCTTCAGGGTTTCAGGGTTTCAGGGTTTCTTGCGTTACGTTGTTACGCTACGTTGTTACGTTATGTTGTTGCGTTACGTTGTTGCGTTACGTTGTTGCGTTACGTTGTTGCGTTGTTACGTTACGTTGTTACGTTGTTACGTTGTTACGTTGTTACGTTACGTTGTTACGTTACGTTGTTACGTTACGTTGTTACGTTACGTTGTTACGCTGTTGCGTTACGCTGTTGCGTTACGTTGTTGAGTTACGTTGTTGCGTTACCTTGTTGCGTTACGTTGTTACGTTACGTTGTTATGTTACGTTGTTGCGTTACGTTGTTACGCTGTTGTGTGACGTTGTTGAGTTACGTTGTTGCATTACGTTGTTATGTTACGTTGTTATGTTACAGTACGTTGAACCACTGTGTGTATATGTGAACCAATCCCTGCCCTGAACAGATGAGGACACGCCCACCTCATTATCATATAACCGTAAGCAAAATAAAAATTATTAAACATGCTAACTTGAAAAAAATAGAAAATCAAAGGAAGTTGAAACGGTGAAAGATAAATATAAGAGTAAATTTAATTTTACTAAAAAATAAAAAGCGTTTGTCTTTGTTTACGTATTTGTGGTTAAAGTGTTATTATAAAGTAAAGTAAAATATTTTCATTAAGTAATAACGAGAAAAATAATTCATAATAACCTGAAAAATATCGTGTTATGACGTTAAAAAGATCTTTTAGCTTTAATAAGAAAATGTTGTAACTAGAAGAAGAAATTCAATCAAGTCATTTCTGAAGCAACAGATTGAGTGTTTTTCTCTGTTTTATATCCATTTAATATCTTAAGACTTTAAAGACGTCCCATCGCTCAAT
>CAKAOJ020000221.1:397500-430000 GCA_916701645.2 Sebastolobus alascanus | reverse complement strand
TATTGTCTCCTGCAAGAGTCGTTTTAACGCCACTAATTTCTTTAACGTATTAACACAACTCAGGATTTTTAGGTTTTAAAGCTTTTATTTATTAAATCAACTCTCTTTAATGAATATAACTTGTAAGTGCGTTCACACAAAGGGAGGTCACAGTGAAAATGTTGTTTTTGAAAGGCTAAACGCCAACAAATATGGATTGAAGCAGAATATTTTGTTTGATAAAAAAAATGTGAATTTTGAAAATGATTACATCGATCTTTCTCAATAAATGTATAAATAAAACACCCTGGAGTTATTGGAAATATTTGGATCAGGGCTGTCAAAGTTAACGAGATAATAACACGTTAACGCAAATTAGTTTCAACGCCACTAATTTCTTTAAGGCATTAACACAACAGTTTTAAATCTAGAGTGAAGATACTGGTATCATAGTAAACTATAAACCTGATGAATCCATCGAGACCAACCAGGTCAGACTAGCTGGTCGTGAAGGAGGTTAAATAACGCTACGAACTTACACTAAATGTTGGAGAGAAAAAACTGTCATGTCCATTTTCAAAGGGGTCCGTTGACCTCTGACCTCCAGATCAGTGAATGTAAATGGGTTCTATGGGTACCCACGAGTCTCCCCTTTACAGACATGCCCACTTTATGATAATCAAGGTTGATAAGAGTATTAAATACTCTTATCAAGAGGACATCAAACTGAAAGTGGACATTGAGAGGACAACAAACTGAAAGTGGACATTGAGAGGACAACAAACTGAAAGTGGACATTGAGAGGACAACAAACTGAAAGTGGACATTGAGAGGACAACAAACTGAAAGTGGACATTGAGAGGACAACAAACTGAAAGTGGACATTGAGAGGACTTCAAACTGAAAGTGGACATTGAGAGGACAACAAACTGAAAGTGGACATTGAGAGGACAACAAACTGAAAGTGGACATTGAGAGGACTTCAAACTGAAAGTGGACATTGAGAGGACAACAAACTGAAAGTGGACATTGAGAGGACAACAAACTGAAAGTGGACATTGAGAGGACAACAAACTGAAAGTGGACATTGAGAGGACATCAAACTGAAAGTGGACATTGAGAGGACTTCAAACTGAAAGTGGACATTGAGAGGACAACAAACTGAAAGTGGACATTGAGAGGACATCAAACTGAAAGTGGACATTGAGAGGACAACAAACTGAAAGTGGACATTGAGAGGACAACAAACTGAAAGTGGACATTGAGAGGACATCAAACTGAAAGTGGACATTGAGAGGACAACAAACTGAAAGTGGACATTGAGAGGACAACAAACTGAAAGTGGACATTGAGAGGACTTCAAACTGAAAGTGGACATTGAGAGGACAACAAACTGAAAGTGGACATTGAGAGGACTTCAAACTGAAAGTGGACATTGAGAGGACAACAAACTGAAAGTGGACATTGAGAGGACATCAAACTGAAAGTGGACATTGAGAGGACAACAAACTGCAAGTGGACATTGAGAGGACATCAAACTGAAAGTGGACATTGAGAGGACATCAAACTGAAAGTGGACATTGAGAGGACATCAAACTGAAAGTGGACATTGAGAGGACATCAAACTGAAAGTGGACATTGAGAGGACATCAAACTGAAAGTGGACATTGAGAGGACTTCAAACTGAAAGTGGACATTGAGAGGACTTCAAACTGAAAGTGGACATTGAGAGGACAACAAACTGAAAGTGGACATTGAGAGGACATCAAACTGAAAGTGGACATTGAGAGGACATCAAACTGAAAGTGGACATTGAGAGGACAACAAACTGAAAGTGGACATTGAGAGGACTTCAAACTGAAAGTGGACATTGAGAGGACAACAAACTGAAAGTGGACATTGAGAGGACTTCAAACTGAAAGTGGACATTGAGAGGACAACAAACTGAAAGTGGACATTGAGAGGACAACAAACTGAAAGTGGACATTGAGAGGACATCAAACTGAAAGTGGACATTGAGAGGACAACAAACTGAAAGTGGACATTGAGAGGACATCAAACTGAAAGTGGACATTGAGAGGACATCAAACTGAAGTGGACATTGAGAGGACTTCAAACTGAAAGTGGACATTGAGAGGACAACAAACTGAAAGTGGACATTGAGAGGACTTCAAACTGAAAGTGGACATTGAGAGGACAACAAACTGAAAGTGGACATTGAGAGGACAACAAACTGAAAGTGGACATTGAGAGGACATCAAACTGAAAGTGGACATTGAGAGGACAACAAACTGAAAGTGGACATTGAGAGGACTACAAACTGAAAGTGGACATTGAGAGGACATCAAACTGAAAGTGGACATTGAGAGGACAACAAACTGAAAGTGGACATTGAGAGGACAACAACTGAAAGTGGACATTGAGAGGACAACAAACTGAAAGTGGACATTGAGAGGACAACAAACTGAAAGTGGACATTGAGAGGACAACAAACTGAAGTGGACATTGAGAGGACAACAAACTGAAAGTGGACATTGAGAGGACAACAAACTGAAAGTGGACATTGAGAGGACAACAAACTGAAAGTGGACATTGAGAGGACAACAAACTGAAAGTGGACATTGAGAGGACAACAAACTGAAAGTGGACATTGAGAGGACAACAAATTGAAAGTGGACATTGAGAGGACAACAAACTGAAAGTGGACATTGAGAGGACAACAAACTGAAAGTGGACATTGAGAGGACAACAAACTGAAAGTGGACATTGAGAGGACATCAAATTGAAAGTGGACATTGAGAGGACAACAAACTGAAAGTGGACATTGAGAGGACATCAAACTGAAAGTGGACATTGAGAGGACAACAAACTGAAAGTGGACATTGAGAGGACAACAAACTGAAAGTGGACATTGAGAGGACAACAAACTGAAAGTGGACATTGAGAGGACAACAAACTGAAAGTGGACATTGAGAGGACAACAAACTGAAAGTGGACATTGAGAGGAGAACAAACTGAAAGTGGACATTGAGTGGACAACAAACTGAAAGTGGACATTGAGAGGACATCAAACTGAAAGTGGACATTGAGAGGACAACAAACTGAAAGTGGACATTGAGAGGACATCAAACTGAAAGTGGACATTGAGAGGACATCAAATTGAAAGTGGACATTGAGAGGACAACAAACTGAAAGTGGACATTGAGAGGACATCAAACTGAAAGTGGACATTGAGAGGACAACAAACTGAAAGTGGACATTGAGAGGACATCAAAATGAAAGTGGACATTGAGAGGACAACAAACTGAAAGTGGACATTGAGAGGACATCAAACTGAAAGTGGACATTGAGAGGACAACAAACTGAAAGTGGACATTGAGAGGACAACAAACTGAAAGTGGACATTGAGAGGACAACAAACTGAAAGTGGACATTGAGAGGACATCAAACTGAAAGTGGACATTGAGAGGACAACAAACTGAAAGTGGACATTGAGAGGACATCAAACTGAAAGTGGACATTGAGAGGACAACAAACTGAAAGTGGACATTGAGAGGACATCAAACTGAAAGTGGACATTGAGAGGACAACAAACTGAAAGTGGACATTGAGAGGACATCAAACTGAAAGTGGACATTGAGAGGACAACAAACTGAAAGTGGACATTGAGAGGACATCAAATTGAAAGTGGACATTGAGAGGACATCAAACTGAAAGTGGACATTGAGAGGACAACAAACTGAAAGTGGACATTGAGAGGACATCAAACTGAAAGTGGACATTGAGAGGACAACAAATTGAAAGTGGACATTGAGAGGACATCAAACTGAAAGTGGACATTGAGAGGACAACAAATTGAAAGTGGACATTGAGAGGACATCAAACTGAAAGTGGACATTGAGAGGACAACAAACTGAAAGTGGACATTGAGAGGACAACAAACTGAAAGTGGACATTGAGAGGACATCAAACTGAAAGTGGACATTGAGAGGACATCAAACTGAAAGTGGACATTGAGAGGACAACAAACTGAAAGTGGACATTGAGAGGACAACAAACTGAAAGTGGACATTGAGAGGACATCAAACTGAAAGTGGACATTGAGAGGACAACAAACTGAAAGTGGACATTGAGAGGACTTCAAACTGAAAGTGGACATTGAGAGGACAACAAACTGAAAGTGGACATTGAGAGGACATCAAACTGAAAGTGGACATTGAGAGGACATCAAACTGAAAGTGGACATTGAGAGGACAACAAACTGAAAGTGGACATTGAGAGGACAACAAACTGAAAGTGGACATTGAGAGGACAACAAACTGAAAGTGGACATTGAGAGGACATTAAATTGAAAGTGGACATTGAGAGGACAACAAACTGAAAGTGGACATTGAGAGGACATCAAACTGAAAGTGGACATTGAGAGGACATCAAACTGAAAGTGGACATTGAGAGGACATCAAACTGAAAGTGGACATTGAGAGGACAACAAACTGAAAGTGGACATTGAGAGGACATTAAATTGAAAGTGGACATTGAGAGGACAACAAACTGAAAGTGGACATTGAGAGGACAACAAACTGAAAGTGGACATTGAGAGGACAACAAACTGAAAGTGGACATTGAGAGGACTTCAAACTGAAAGTGGACATTGAGAGGACAACAGCAGGATTTTGGACATTTTGGAGGTTATAAATGACCTTGTTGCTGGGCGACAGCGCTGGTGGATGAAAGATTTCCCTCTTTAGGCCCAGCTCGTCCCTGACAGGACGTATATGGACGAGGACACGAGGATTTAAATGGTGCCATTTATTTGCCGTTTGGTGTTATTAATATTCATGATCAATCATCAGCAAAGAGCCACTAGTTGTATGTTTTATGATGGTTATTAATGACGACCTGAGCGCTTACTTCTCCCACTCATACAACCCTGAACTCTTAATGATCAAAAGTATTAATTCCCACAGTATTCCATTATTAATATCCTGGATGGAGATAAAAAGTAATATTAATGTAAGGCCAACATAAAGACGGAGTCATTATTTAAGTCCTGTCATCGTTTGTCTTCTTTAAATACCGCAGTGATAAGGCTTTATTTTAATTTAAATAAAGACATTAATTTCTGTAATGCTGAGTAATCAGAGCAATATTTAGCAGTTTAAGTGAAAAGCTTGTTAGATCGATCATAAATCTTTTTGGGAATTACCGGTTATGGATCACCTCTGATTACAGTCATATTATCTTCTTTAGTTGTTGTCAGAGCTCCAGTGAACGAGGACATGATGATGTCATACTGAACATAAAGTCTGTACATGAGGATGGATTTTAATTAAATTTAAGAAAACAAATTTTTATTTACCAAAAACAAAATGAGAGGATTCTGTCTCTGTTGATGAATCTGGTACCTTTCTGTGGTAATAAAGGAGAATACCATCATTTCTTTTATAAGCATTTCTAGCTTTGCGCAGCACTTACCTTACCATAAGAGAAATGGGATCAATTTAACTTAAAACTTACTTTTACCTTTGCAGAATTACAGATTATGATTTCTAAAAAATATTCCAGTTGGATGAAGATGAAATTTTATTCCAGATAAAACGTTTCAGTCCTTTAAATTCACAAAATGAACATATTTATCTATAAAAGTCAGAAAAGGAGTCAGATCACAAACACCTGAGACAATTAACACATCGACATCCAACAATACTGCAAAGATCCACAGAGGACAAATGAAAAATGGCTACAGAAAAAATAAATAATAAAAAGATATTTACAAAAAATGATTTGTTGATCTTGTGCGCTAAAGTTGTTATCATATTACTACGAGTTTTTATCTTGTTTGCAAAAATTATTATCATGTTAACGCAAATTATCATGTTAACAACAAGTTTTTATCTTGTTTGCACAAATTATTATATTAACACAAATTATCATCATGTTAACGCAAATTATCATCATCTTAACGCAAATTATTATCATGTTAACACAAATTATCATCATGTTAACACAAATTATTATATTGTTAACACAAATTATCATCATGTTAACGCAAATTATCATCATGTTAACAAGTTTTTATCTTGTTTGAACAATTATCATTGTGTTAATGCAAATTATCATCATGTTAACGCAAATTATCATCATTTTAACACAAGTTTTTATCTTGTTTGCACAAATTATCATCATGCTAATGCAAATTATCATCATGTTAACACAAGTTTTTATTTTGTTAGGGTAAATTATCATCATGTTAACACAAATTATCATCATGTTTACACAAATTATCATCATGTTTACGCAAATTATTATCATGTTAAAAGAAATTATCATCATGTTAACACTAGTTGTTATCTTGTTTGCACAAATTATTATATTGTTAACACAAATTATCATCATGTTAACAAGTTTTTATCTTAACACAAATTATCATCATGTTAACACAAATTATCATCATGTTTACGCAAATTATTATCATGTTAAAAGAAATTATCATGTTAACACGAATTATCATCATGTTAACACAAGTTTTTATCTTGTTTGCACAAATTATTATATTGTTAACACAAATTATCATCATGTTAACACAAATTATCGTCATGTTTACACAAATTATCATCATGTTTACGCAAATTATTATCATGTTAAAAGAAATTATCATCATGTTAACACTAGTTGTTATCTTGTTTGCACAAATTATTATATTGTTAACACAAATTATCATCATGTTAACACAAGTTTTTATCTTGTTAACACAAATTATCATCATGTTTACGTAAGTTTTTATCTTGTTTGCACAAATTATTATCATGTTAACACGAATTATCATCATGTTAACACAAGTTTTTATCTTGTTTGCACAAATTATTATATTGTTAACACAAATTATCATCATGTTAACACAAGTTTTTGTGTTGTTTGCACAGTTCTGGTGCAATAATAACTTGTGAACAAAGCAACAAATATCTTTGAGGATGATGTTAGAGATTTGATGGGAATTGGAAGAATAAGTTAATATATTGTGTATTGTTTGAATATTTCCTGATTTTATTTTTTATTAAATTCTCTCTTTTTTTTTCTCAATCAACTTTTCATTTGTATTCTATGAATCTTGACATATATTGTCGACCTTGTTTAAGGGGTTTATTTATCAGTAATTGTCTTGTGTTTGTGATTTAATTAGTTTTATGAAGATTTTGTTGTTTCATGTTGTGAATCTGCTGAAATGTGACTGATATGTGAATTATTTTGCATGATTTTTGCAGGATTTAATTTTTGACAAGACGTGTATGAAGTTGAATGGAGATGAACTGGAGACGGTGAGACGCTACCTGTTGTGAAGCTGCAGTAAACAGCGTTTCATCAGAGACGAGAGGGAGGCGGCAGCACTTGTTGACGGCGAGCGGCGGGGGGATGAATCACTTGATTATGCGGCGGGGGCCGTGCACTCGGAAAATGAGAAGCGAGGCCTCGGCCAACACACACCCAGCTGCCTCCTGATCATCCTTTTAATAACCTGTAATATTGTGGCAGGAGGTTTCTGCCAGGCTGAACCTGATTGATGGGCTCTCCGATGAGACATTACAAGTGCAAGGTAGATTGACCAAACAAGCAAACATACAAATTATTAAAAAAGGAGGGGTTACCCTCTGGACCCCGGGAGGAAAGTGAATAACCTTTAGTTAAGATGATACCGTTTTCCAAGTGCAATTTATAGTCTATTGACTGGAGAAACTGTCTTTTCAGATATGCGGAAATTGTCTTACATTGCAGATGAGATCTGTCGCTTGACACCGGATTCTGGGGCCAGGGCGACAGCAAATATCACATTAGCTGCCCGGGAGCCGGAGAGATGATATCACACTGTTTCAGCTCTGAACAAACACAAGCACATATCATCCATCCATCTCCCAAACAGCCTCATCCCCCCCCCACACACAGTAAACCCAGCACTGATGAGTCCCTACCTGTCCATGCACGGCCAGCGTTAACGCAGGAAGAACGCCATCCTTTATGTAGAAGGTAAGGGTGTGGAGATCGGGGGGGTGGATGGGTTCACGTCCCGTCTCATACCTGCAAATAAAGTCCACCTTTTTATTAACAGCAACACGACCTTCCTCTTTCACAAAGTGTCTCAGCTGTGATCCCAACCATAGTTTATCTGCAATAATCACGTTAACATCGTGTTAAGTTATTATATTGTGAGCACAGAACATATCGATATTGAGATCCAGGTCGTGTGTGAAAGAGATATCTCGTTCACTCCCAGCTCCCTGCAGGTTTCTGGGCTGTTTTTGGGATTGTTGTGGCCTAAAATCTCTGATTTCATGGCAGCTTTTCTAAACATTTTCAATGCATGACGTGATGTTTTTAGGCGGGTTTTGTTTTTGTAATAAAATTGCAGGAGAAGGTGAAAACTGCACAAATTAGTTGCAATTATTTTTGTGTTGTTTAATTCAGTAAAAATTAGAGCTGTCAGAGTTAACGCGATAATAACACGTTAACGCAAAATCGTTTTAACGCCACTAATTTATTTAATGCAATCGATGTTTTAGCGGCTCAGTTTTAAATCTAGAGTGAAGATACTGGTATCATATGAAACTAGAGAACCTGATGAATCCATCGGTACCAACCAGGTCAGACTAGCTGGTCATGAAGGAGGCTAAATAACGTTTCAAACTTACACTAAATGTTGGAGAGGAAAAACTTTTATTAGAGCCGTCAAAGTTACGCCACTAATTTCTTTAACGCAACTTGTGATTTTTAGGTTGTAGCGGCTCAGTTTTAAATGTTTTTTATCCACAAACTGTCTTGTTCACGCAAGATATTCAAAATCCATATGTTGTGCAAATAAAATAATATCTTTTTAAAGATATGAATCTTCTTCGCAGAGGATAATTCTTTGTGTGCAGAAGTTATGATCTTGTTTGTTATTTTTTTTGCGTATTAAATCCACATCTTGTGCAGATATTGTAGAATTTTAAAAACGCTGGCATTGGACGTATTTCAGGATTCGTAGGATCATCCAGTATTGATCGGGTTGCACACACACACACACACACACACACACACACACACACACAAGCACTTGTTCCCAGTCAGACAATCCCACTGATTAGAGGAAGAAATCAGGCTTTTTGTCAGAGCGTTTACACTCTCGTGGCGTTTCTCATTACGTCTGAGCCGGGATGTTTTGACAGCGAGGGATCCTTCACTTGCCACTCAAGTCTATCAATGTCAGCAGCAGCTCAGCCACACACCCATATATTTGGATTAAACAGTCAGAGTCATTACAGCCAATGTTATTGACCTTTTAAGATACAACTTTAATAGCTTTTCTCCCCCCCCCCCGTCCGTCTCGCTGTGAAACACAGAGGCTGCCGTGCTGATGAAGTTCCCCCTCAGGGTTTGCCTGGAATTGGAATCAAATACTTTAGATCCCCTCTTCCTCGGAGGTAATGCCGCCGGCTTTGTGGCGGAGAAAGGAGAAATTAAAGGAAAAGCACACAATGAGAATGAGGAGCAGGCGATCGGGATTACCAGACAGGACACTCATTTTCCAGAGAACAGCCAAGAGAGACGAAGCTGACGGAGAGACCGAGACCTACGGCTGGTTTAAGGAGTCGCCGCATTTTATCTCTGACAACGACGGGAGGTGTGCTGCTGCAAATAAATACATAAATAAGACATAATGAAATAAATAACCACAGGAATATATAGAGTAACATCTTTAAATGAACCAGTAAATTGTGAAATAATTCAATAGCTTAATGAAAGTAGAGCTGGATATCTTCTGCTACGCTGGTGGCAAGACGACAAAGTTTGATTAGATGGAACGATTACAACACTCCAACATTTACACTCAGAGATCTGTTGAAGATCAGGTCGAATATTAACAAGTTCTCATTGATATAGAAACCTTACCTGAGTCCTGTTGATGCCCGAGGCTCAGATATCTCTCTGGCTGAGGAAAGTTTGGTGTTTTTAAAGGTTTTTTTAGGGCTGTTAATCAATTAAAATATTGAATCATGATTAATCTCATATTTTGTATCTGTTCTAAATGTACCTTAAAGGGAGATTTGTCAAGTATTTAATAACCTGTTATTGTCACGTTAACTTTCACAGCCCTAATCCGAACACTTCCAGGAACTCCAGGGTGTTTCATATTTAAACTTATTGAAAAAAAGATCACATTTCCAAAATTCACATGTTGTTACCTAACAAAATATTCAGATTCAATCCATATTTGTTGGTGTTTAGCCTTTCAAAAACGACATTTTCACTGCGGTCAAAAAAACTGTTTGGAGGTCAGAGGCCCCTTTGAAAATGACCATGACAGTTTTTCGTTGTCAACATTTAGTGTAAGTTTGGAGCGTTATTTAACCTCCTTCATGACCAGCTAGTCTGACCTGGTTGGTAAATCAAATCAAATCAATTTTATTTGTATAGTCCAAAATCACAAATCACAAATTTTCCTCGGGGGGCTAAATGGTACCGATGGATTCATCAGGTTTATAGTTTACTATGAAAACAGTATCAGACTTTTCTTCTGCCTTTCTTTCGGACATTTTCGGGATTTTTTTTGGGTGACATTTTTTGGACAATTTTCTGACTTTTTTTTCAGACATTTTCTGGACTTTTTTGGACATTTTTTTTTTATTTTTTCGGACAATTTCTGGACATTTTCAGAAATTTTTCGGACTTTTTTCTGACATATTTCGTACAATTTTTTGACTTTTTTTCAGATATTTTCCGGATGTTTTTTTTTTTGCTTTAAAACTGACCACTTAAAAATCACAAGTTGCGTTAAAGAAATTAGTGGCGTTAAAACGAATTCGCGTTAACGCGTTATTATCGTGTTAATTTTCACAGCCGTAGTTTTGTTTTAACGTTTTATGTGGGGAACCCATGTTAAACAAAATATTAATCAGAGCAGAGTATTTTTACAAAAACGTGTCTGGAGGATAACTTTAAGTTTGACTTTATTCGTACCGTGTTATTATATTTTCTTATTTATCTATTTAATGTTGGCAGTTTTGGAGTGGCACCAGAGAGATTTCCTGTGTACAGGTGTGAGGTTAATATCCTGGCCTGTCTCAGCTCCTATTTATCATCTCAGGTGTGTTTATGGGATGGAGGATGACTCATACGTATCGACAGCAGCCATTTGTAAATCACAGCACAGCGCCGGGTCAGCGCATAATCTGTTCTCTCACTTTATATAAGAGGAGGATAATGTGATAGAACTTTTCTAAACTCGTGACCTTTTATCGCGGACCCCCCCCCTCGCTCACCTGTCCAAATCAGTCTTATTGTTTCTATGCTCGTACCTGCCCCCCCCCCCCCAACATGGCAGCCATGTCCTGTTATTCACTGTCTGCAGCCATCAGCCTTTTCCAATCTCACCATCAGGGAAGTCACAGCTCTTTGTACAAGTGCCTTCAGTAATTGAATTTGCTGCAGAAATAGCGGCCTGGAAAATTTCATTTTCGCTCCCGGCGGATGTGTGTGTGTGTGTGTGTGTGTGTGTGTGTGTGTGTGTGTGTGTGTGTGTGTGTGTGTGTGTGTGTGTGTGGCGAGGCACATCCCTCCTTCCTAACTGATCTATTCTCTCCTCCATTTCCCAGTCTCTCTCCAGTCTCTCTCCAGTCGTTCCCACAGATATCCGTCCCACTCCATTTTGGACTCCACTGCCCGTCTTCATCCTTCTTCAACCTCTCAGCTCTCCACATCTCCAACAACAACGTGGACGTTCTGATATTATAAACCCGAGATTATGTTCAGTGACGACGTCTTAAAATAAGCCTCAAAAACCAACAATGAAATTAACTATTTTCAAGAAAAAATACCAAATATATAAAAAGAGGATTTGCTGCTTTTCTTTCTGTAAAATAAACTGAATATTTTTTTGGGGACAAAACAAGACATTTTCTGACATCTGATTTTTAGGTTGTAGTGGCTCAGTTTTAAGGCTAGACTGAAGATACTGGTATCATAGTAAACTATAAACCTGATGAATCCATCGGTACAAACCAGGTCAGACTAGCTTGTTGAGAAGGAAGTTAAATAACGCTGGTGAACCGAGATGGAGACGGCCAAAAACCAAGATGGAGACGACCAAAAACCGAGATGGAGACGGCCAAAAACCAAGATGGAGACGACCAAAAACCAAGATGGAGACGGCCAAAAACCAAGATGGAGACGACCAAAAACCAAGATGGAGACGACCAAAAACCAAGATGGAGACGACCAAAAACCAAGATGGAGACGGACAAAAACCAAGATGGAGACGGCCAAAAACCAAGATGGAGACGACCAA
Source organism: Sebastolobus alascanus (assembly GCA_916701645.2). Classification (NCBI taxonomy): domain Eukaryota; kingdom Metazoa; phylum Chordata; class Actinopteri; order Perciformes; family Sebastidae; genus Sebastolobus; species Sebastolobus alascanus. Next base: position 417,705 of record CAKAOJ020000221.1, on the reverse strand, counting down.
AACCCAAGATGGAGACGGACAAAAACCAAGATGGAGACGGCCAAAAACCAAGATGGAGACGACCAAAAACCAAGATGGAGACGACCAAAAACCAAGATGGAGACGACCAAAAACCAAGATGGAGACGGCCAAAAACCAAGATGGAGACGACCAAAAACCAAGATGGAGACGGCCAAAAACCAAGATGGAGACGACCAAAAACCAAGATGGAGACGGCCAAAAACCAAGATGGAGACGGCCAAAAACCAAGATGGAGACGGCCAAAAACCAAGATGGAGACGGCCAAAAACCAAGATGGAGACGGTCAAAAACCAAGATGGAGACGACCAAAAACCAAGATGGAGACGACCAAAAACCAAGACCATCTCCCTCTTACCGTCCAAACCCCTGCTGACCCCCCCCCCCCATCACAAGTGATCTCTGTCAGCCCAGCTCTGCTGCAGACAGGGGGGGGGGGGGGTTCGGTGGTGGTAACGGTAGTGGGGGGGGGGGGGGGTCGGTGGTGGTAACGGTAGTGGGGGGGGGGGGGGGTCGGTAGTGGTAGCGGTAGTGGGGGGGGCTCCATGGCTTGTCACGGTGGCAATTTTCTCCTAAATACCTTCCACAAATAATGGTTTTCAGAATGAGCATTAACAGGGTTGATTACGTGAAATGGCCCTTTTAATTTACAGCGGTCTTCTATTGATCACAGGAGTGCAGATTAAAGCGTTCAATGAAGCCCGTGATGAGGTATTAACCAGCTGGAGCCCCCCGGGGCCCGAGGGGATCGGGGGGGCTCCGCCTGTGTACAGTTATTCCCCTGTAATGAAGTGCCTCTATGCAGCGGCATGGAGCCCCGGCAGGAAAAATAGATTGAAGATGATGAGCTCTTCAAAGTCATTTCTTGCTCTCTCATTCCACCTCATGCCCGGTGTCTCCCGTCCCGCCGCCACCGCTCACCAAAATGCCTCGGATTTACTTAGCCGGCTGGACCGATGCAATTTTTATGACCTTATTGCTTTTTTACCATGGTAATAGTTTAGAATCAATTTATCAATCTGCAGGAGCCATCAGGCATGTTGCCCTCAAAGATCAAGTCCAGGTCATTCCATCATTGCACTCCGGAGCACTGAGATGGAAAGACAGCAGGAAAAAAATATCTCCCCCCCCCTCCACCGCCACCGCCACCCGCCCGCCACGCCGTACCCCATCACTGCCACGGGCCATATGAGAATGCTCCTCAAACAGCTTAGCAAACATGCTCTCACCAGTTTAACCCCTCATCCAAACCCCCCCCCCCCACAGAGCAGGGATGTCTGATTATCTATCGCCTCGTGATGGAGAGGGGGATCGAGAGGCCCCGCCACAATAAGAGCCTCTCCACTTTCACAAGTGAGCCAGAACAGCAGCTCTCTTCATGCTGCTCTCTAATCAAACGCTGCCGCTTTAAGTGAAGATAACGTAGAGAGAAGCAGCGAGCTCGTCTCCAGGTATCAGCTCGTAGTAAAGAACAGAACCAAACTGAACCACCAAAAAACACCCAAACAATCCACAAATAGAATCAATCACCTGTAAAGTAGAATTAAGAGCTGTATGACCCCGAAAGACACTAAAAACCTTTACAAGAGTGTACGGTAAAAATAACAGGGAGAAATATCATAGAAAACTGTGCTGTCGTAGAAAAATATGTTGAAAAATTATCATTTTTCAACATATAAAAATGATAATTTACTAAGAAAATTATACTAAGATATAAAAAAAATGTATATAGAAAAATAAGTTGAAAAATATCATAGAAAAATGTACTAAGATATCATAAAAAATATGTATATATAAAAAATTAGTTTTTCCCATAATAAACTAATAAAGACTCTTATTATATAATAGTATAATATATTATATTGTGAGTGCCGGTGATCAGTTTCTTTAATGTGGAGGAAGTCGTCCTCTGAGCTTCTTCTTTATGTTCTGGATTGATTTCCTGTTTAACTCGTTTTCAAATCAATAACAGATTGAAGAGGACAATTTATTCCTGGGATTAATATGTTTAAATGAGCGTTACGGCTCTACTGTCCTTTGTTTGGCTTCAGCAAATGTCAATTAATGTTCCATCTCCCCGCTGGGATCAGGCCTGAGAGCTTTCATTCAATTAGGCTGAATTATGTGAGTCTGCGTCTACTGTACGCTCATAATGCTGCTTCACTAACGTGATAATGGCGGCGTGGCTTCGTTTCACTGAGCTGCCACGAGACTATGTCAAATATTTAACTTTATCTTTTTATATCTGACTTCAAACTGGCACAAAAAACATCATTTCACAAGACTTTAAATCTTAGAACTGGACATAAAAGTTTAATGTAAAAGATAATTAATCTGACTGATTAATGTATTAATTTCACTCTAAACCAAACCATAATTTAATGTCTAATCACTTAAGGATTTGACTTTTAATAACAACCAAAAAGTTAAATATACAGGATAAAGTTGGTTTAAATCACGGAGAAGATTACAGAAAAACTTCAACCAAAAACCAAAATATTCATGAAGAGACTTTTCTTCAATTAATTGAATTGATCTCCTTTAATTCTGCTTGTCAACAGGATCATCTCCTCTGTGATCTGAAGACCTGTCAGCTACTAAAAAGTTTAAATTATGTTTGTCGTTATTTACTAAAAAAAAAAATAGATAAGTAAAATCTACACATGCTGTTCAACCAGAGAGAGAAACAGGCTGTTATATTATCTATTTATCTGTTTACAGAAATCATTTAGTCAATCACTGATCTTTGTGTTGAGCTGACATCAGACTGTTTAAAATATTTAATCACGATTAATCGCAAATTAATCACATTTTTTATCTGTTCTAAATGTACCACGACAAGCTAGTATGACATGGTTGGTACCGATGGGTTCATCAGGTTTTATAGTTTCATACCAGACAGCATCTTGGTTTTTGACCGTCTCCATCTTGTTTTTTTGCAACCAGAAGTGACACGAGAGGATGGAGCTAAGTACAACTGAACGCTGAGTTTCATATGATACCAGTATCTTCACTCTAGCTTTAAAACTGAGCCGCTACAACCTAAAAATCACAGGTTGCGTTAAAGTGTTAAAGAAATTAGTGGCGTTAAAACGAATTTGCGTTAATGTGTTATTATGACGTTAACTTTGACAGTTCTATCTATAACATATAATAAAATCATAACGTCCCAATCTGTCTGAAAATAAATGCAAACTACTGTTGTTTTGTTAAATGTAAGTGAAGGACGTCCTTCATGCCTGTTTCTGTCTGAGGTCTCGGAGACTCTCAGCAGCTGTTCAGCTTTACAGCGACTGTCCGTCAGATCTGCGCTGCAGGAGATCTCCTCCTCTGGGTTTATTTAGTCTGGAATATTTCCACTCTGGGCCTGTTATTCCCACATGGATCCCGGTCCGGCTACAGGAACAGAGGACAGACTTCAGCAGAGGGTGGGGAGTTACCAGACTGCAGCCGAGGCAGCGCTTATTAAATTACTTCATGATCAATAGCAATGTGTTTATTTTCCTGCATAGTGTTATTCATTAGACATTCAGAGAGCCTTAAAGAGGCTCATTAGGGGGAGATGTGAGGAGCAGGGAGGAGCAGAGAGTCGCTGCCGGGCAGATGGTTTCACAGGACACTAAATATAGAGCCGCCCCCCCCACAACGCCTCTGAGAAACCAACTATAACACACACATTCACACAATGAGGGTTTATTTTCTGCTATAGCGGTGTGACTCTGAGGATGTTGGTCAGCACTTTGGTCCAGACTGAAATATCTCAACAACCGTTGGACGAATTAATATGAAATTTTACTCACACGCTCATTGTCCTCGGAGGACGATTCCTACTGACTTTGGTGATGCTTTGACTTTTTCTCTAGCGCCACCATGAAGTTCACGACAAGACGTAGGTGAAGACGACAAGACGTAGGTGACAAAGACAAGACGTAGGTGATGACAACGACAAGACGTAGGTAAAGACGACAAGACGTAGGTGACAACGACAAGACGTAGGTAAAGACGAAAGGACGTAGGTGATGAAGACAAGACGTAGGTGACAAAGACACGACGTAGGTGATGACAACGACAAGACGTAGGTAAAGACGACAGGACGTAGGTGACAAAGACAAGACGTAGGTGATGACAACGACAAGACGTAGGTAAAGACGACAAGACGTAGGTAAAGACGAAAGGACGTAGGTGATGAAGACAAGACGTAGGTGACAAAGACACGACGTAGGTGATGACAACGACAAGACGTAGGTAAAGACGACAGGACGTAGGTGACAAAGACAAGACGTAGGTGATGACAACGACAAGACGTAGGTAAAGACGACAGGACGTAGGTGACAAAGACAAGACGTAGGTGACAAAGACAAGACGTAGGTGATGACAACGACAAGACGTAGGTGAAGACGACAAGACGTAGGTGACAAAGACAAGACGTAGGTGATGACAACGACAAGACGTAGGTAAAGACGACAAGACGTATGTGACAAAGACAAGACGTAGGTGATGACAACGACAAGACGTAGGTGAAGACGACAAGACGTAGGTGAAGACGACAAGACGTAGGTGACAAAGACAAGACGTAGGTGATGACAACGACAAGACGTAGGTAAAGACGACAGGACGTAGGTGATGAAGACAAGACGTAGGTGAAGACGACAGGACGTAGGTGATGAAGACAAGACGTAGGTGACAAAGACACGACGTAGGTGATGACAACGACAAGACGTAGGTAAAGACGACAGGACGTAGGTGACAAAGACAAGACGTAGGTGATGACAACGACAAGACGTAGGTAAAGACGACAGGACGTAGGTGACAAAGACAAGACGTAGGTGACAAAGACAAGACGTAGGTGATGACAACGACAAGACGTAGGTGAAGACGACAAGACGTAGGTGACAAAGGCAAGACGTAGGTGATGACAACGACAAGACGTAGGTAAAGACGACAAGACGTATGTGACAAAGACAAGACGTAGGTGATGACAACGACAAGACGTAGGTGAAGACGACAAGACGTAGGTGAAGACGACAAGACGTAGGTGACAAAGACAAGACGTAGGTGATGACAACGACAAGACGTAGGTAAAGACGACAGGACGTAGGTGATGAAGACAAGACGTAGGTGAAGACGACAGGACGTAGATGAAGACGACAGGACGTAGATGACAAAGACAAGACGTAGGTGATGACGACGTAGGAGAAGACGACAAGACGTAGGTGACAACGACAAGAAGTAGGTGATGACGACAAGACGTAGGTGACAAAGACAAGACGTAGGTGATGACGACAAGACGTAGGTGACAAAGACAAGACGTAGGTGATGACGACAAGACGTAGGTGACAACGATAAGATGTAGGTGATGACAACGACAAGACGTAGGTAAAGACGACAGGACGTAGGTGACAAAGACAAGACGTAGGTGATGACGACAAGACGTAGGTGATGACGACGGGACGTAGATGAAGACGACAGGACGTAGATGACAAAGACAAGACGTAGGTGATGACGACGTAGGAGAAGACGACAAGACGTAGGTGACAACGACAAGACGTAGGTGATGACGACAAGACGTAGGTGACAAAGACAAGACGTAGGTGATGACGACAAGACGTAGGTGACAAAGACAAGACGTAGGTGATGACGACAAGACATAGGTGACAACGATAAGATGTAGGTGATGACAACGACAAGACGTAGGTAAAGACGACAGGACGTAGGTGACAAAGACAAGACGTAGGTGATGACGACAAGACGTAGGTGACAACGATAAGATGTAGGTGACAAAGACAAGACGTAGGTGATGACAACGACAAGACGTAGGTGACAACGATAAGATGTAGGTGACAAAGACAAGACGTAGGTGATGACAACGACAAGACGTAGGTGACAAAGACAAGACGTAGGTGATGACAACGACAAGACGTAGGTGACAAAGACAAGACGTAGGTGATGACAACGACAAGACGTAGGTGACAAAGACAAGACGTAGGTGATGACAACGACAAGACGTAGGTGACAACGATAAGATGTAGGTGACAAAGACAAGACGTAGGTGATGACAACGACAAGACGTAGGTGACAACGACAAGACGTAGGTGATGACAACGACAAGACGTAGGTAAAGACGACAGGACGTAGGTGACAAAGACAAGACGTAGGTGATGACGACAAGACGTAGGTGACAACGATAAGATGTAGGTGACAAAGACAAGACGTAGGTGATGACAACGACAAGACGTAGGTGACAAAGACAAGACGTAGGTGATGACAACGACAAGACGTAGGTGACAACGATAAGATGTAGGTGACAAAGACAAGACGTAGGTGATGACAACGACAAGACGTAGGTGACAACGATAAGATGTAGGTGACAACGATAAGATGTAGGTGACAACGACAAGACGTAGGTGATGACGACAAGACGTAGGTGACAACGATAAGATGTAGGTGATGACAACGACAAGACGTAGGTGACAAAGACAAGACGTAGGTGACAACGACAAGACGTAGGTGACAACGACAAGACGTAGGTGATGACGACAAGACGTAGGTGATGACGACGGGACGTAGATGGCGACAGGTGGACGTAGGTGTGTCTCGTAGAGTTTTTTAGTGCGCTCGCGTCATTGCAACATGAAACCAAAACTAACCGGATCAATTGTCAAACCACAAACCCGAACGTTGGTTCGGACTCTCAGGTGTGACTGACCTTGTGCAGCAGACGGCCTCTTGTTTGATATGGACCAGGAGGAAGTTCGGTATCAAAGGTTGCCAGTTCTGATCCTCATTAGCTCCCACAGCTGAATTCATCTGCTTCCTGTAACAGCAGAGCAGAGCGGCCTCTATTCATTCCCTCCTAATATATTGAAATACTATGCAACATGCTTAAGTAATAGATGAGAGCAATCACAGTCTGTCACAGTATGATTGATTATTTGATGACACTTTGTGGTAGTTTTTAACTCATCCTGGCCCAGTGTGTGTGGCCTCGTGGGTATTGAACATGGAGCACAGTAATGGGTTCATGAGGCCAGATGTGATGAATATTTAAAATGTAACTTACATGCAACTGTGTCAAGGGCACGGACTAAATTATGAGTTTAGCATCAGTCTATAAACAGATCCATTTCTCTGTGTCAGGTTGGTTTTTTAAATGATTGTTTTCACAGTAAATAACACAGATTACACATTATCTTCTGTACGCCAGCGGCTCCAACGAGAGGTCGCAGGATGAACCTGAGAGGTCACGAGACGATGACCGGGACAGGAGACAGAAAAAAGAAAAAGTCTGCTTCCTTTAGTGGCGGCCGGTCGATAGACGGCACATGTACGCCGCGCCACCAGCCACGTAAAACTGCGATACATACGTGAATCATTTTACAGAGTGATTAATACATGTGAATTATTATATATAGAACCTTTAAAGATGAAAATAAACCTTATAAAGTCCAAACTAAGACCATAATCTGTGGTAAAGAGTCACAACTGGACTTCTGAAGAGGTCACAAGCCAAAGAGGTCGGAGCCTCTGCTGGATGCAATGATCTGTCTTTCACAAAGAGGTCATTTAATTGAATGCCACAACAGCAGTAAACAGGGAATAATGGAAGGATGAGGTCTTTGGGATTACAGCAGCCAATCAGGAGCCGGCGTGCAGCGTCCTCTGGCTGCCCTGACCTACAACATTCCCAGAAAGAGGCTGTTTTCTGGCCAATATTGGACTAATCCCCCCTCCATCTGCCTGCTCCTGGAGGTCAGCCTTAAAAAAAGCATTAAGCAAATAGCTAATGGAATTAAGGCTATAATAATATAGGGATATAGTGAGACAATTCTATTAACAAGATATAAATCATGTTGAGTGTGAGGTAAGTGTTTTTTAATTGATTGATGGAAACGGCGATCCATAGGTTTTCTGGAGACTAACAGCCATTTACTGTCTCCTGCAGAGTAAAAGAGGCAAAAAGGGAGAGATAAGAAAATTACGCCGGGCTGAGGAATAAATTATTCAGAAAAGATAATCATTTTGTGCTGACATTACTAATGTGAAGAAGCATTTAATCTCCCTCCTGTGGGACGGGGGACCCGGGTGAAGCTTTTTATAAAGATTAAAACTGCACCCACAACGCCGCGCTCTTATTACCCACACTGCTGTCCTCTAATCAAGGGGAAGGGAGGCTCTGCAGTGCATTCTGGGTACTCCGTGTACTCAGAAACATATTCACTGGCACATATGTGTATACAAACACATATTAATATACATTAGTGACCGATGAATCGTATTTTCATCATCATCGCGATATGAACATGTGCGATAAACACATCACAAAAGACTGAAACGTGATGAATAAGAAAAATCATTTTAGCAACATTTAACCTATTTATATTTGAAATCCTTATCCAGTTCTGAAATGTTTGGTCACAAAGAAAAGACAAAAAACAGAGAGAGAAAAACTGAAGAGTGCAGAATGAAACACTACAGATGAAGAACTGGTGAAGACGACCGAAAACCAAGATGGAGACGACCAGAAACCAAGATGGAGACGACCGAAAACCAAGATGGAGACGACCAGAAACCAAGATGGAGACGACCGAAAACCAAGATGGAGAGCTTAGTTTTTGATTTTTCAGACTTTTTGTGGGATTTTTTCAATTTTTTTTTTCGACATTTTCCAACATTTAAAAAAAAAAAAAAATCAACATTATTTAATTTTTTTTTTTTTTTTTTACATTTTTGGGACATTTTTCAGACTTTTTTTTTTTTTTACTTGTTTTGACATTTTTCAATCTTTCTTTCGACATTATTCAATCTTTTTTTTTTTTTTTCTTAACATTTTTCGGGAATTTTTTTTTACATTTGTCAGACTTTTTTTTTTACATTTTTGGACATTTTTCAATTTTGTTTTCGACATTATTACATTTTTTTTTTTTTTTTTACATTTTTTGGACATTTCGGACACCTCTGACCTCCAGATCAGTGAATGTAAATGGGTTCTATGGGTACCCACGAGTCTCCCCTTTACAGACATGCCCACTTTATGATAATCACATGCAGTTTGGGGCAAGTCATAGTGAAGTCAGCACACTGACACACTGACAGCTGTTGTTGCCTGTTGGGCTGCAGTTTGCCATGTTATGATCTGAGCATATTGTTTTATGCTAAATTCAGAACCTGTGAGGCTTTCTGGACAATATCTGTCATTGTTTTGTGTTGTTAATTGATTTAAAATAATAAATATATACATACATTTACATAAAGCAGCATATTTGTCCACTCCCATGTTGATAAGAGGATTAAATACTTGACTAATCTCCCTTTAAGGTTCATTTAGAACAGAGAAAAAATGTGTGATTAAATATTTGAATGGATTAACAGCCCTAATAGTTAGTAAAGCTTAATGATTTATTCAGGAACTAGTTATTGATCGTGGTTACAGTAACGTCTCCAGATGAAGAGCAACAACATCACATTATGAGGGGAACAAAGTCAGATGACAAACGGCTGGTTGAGCAGGAAGTTAACAACGGCGTGCTGTTGCTGTTATCTCCCCTCATGTTTATTACAGCCGGCCTCTTGTTGGGCGCTGTGCGGCGGCGGCGGCGCTGACGTTGATGGACAGCTCCTATTAAGAGCCTCTCTGGCCGGCAGCTGCCAGCAGCAGATACATTAAATACATCTCTTATTGCTTTTCATTGGCTCTGCCATAAAATATGGCCACTAAATAGTCGCTGCCATCAGATGCAGTTTGATACAAGATTTTAATTTGAGAGACTGCTCCGTAACGCCGGCGCTCTGACACGGCGGGGCTTTGTGATGGCGGTGTACATGTGAGGGTATTGATGGTCTGTCTCCTCGGGGCTTTGTTAGGCTGTTATATATGTCTCTGCTGTCAGGGCCTCTGAGCTCTGTTATCAGACCTGCCTCCCCCCCCCCCCGAGAGGAGACGTCTGCTTATCACAGCACGTCTCAATGTGGCCACCGACAGCTCTCATCTGGCTACGACCACGGACACCGCTCGGTCTGAGAGGCTGCAGCACTCAACACAACGGGAACCATTCACAGAGAAATCACTTCATTCTAATGAGAGAATTTACCTCTAACTTGTGATTCATTACGTCATTGAATAAATTAACTGAACAAATAGTCTCACAGTGAACCTCCTGCCTTTCAGAATATGACCAACTAGCATCAGAGGTTCATCAAAAAGCAGCAAATACATTGAAAATATGAAATGAAAGAATTACAAAGAAATGCAACGTATCCTCCGTTTGATATCTAATGTTGCCTTCACACCAAAAGTGAAGCGAGATCTGTGTTCTAGACGCTCCAGAGAGGAGGAGGACTTTGTCTCCATGGATACCAACAACATTTCCTCCATCAGCCATGGAAGAAATAACCTCTGTAGCTGCTTTGTACATGTTGGTGAAGTCTCAGATATGTCAGAAAACCAAACTCCGTGGTGTCTGGGTTCATAACATCACCCGGCGGTGAGCTGTATTCACATCCAGTGTTATTCCACTGACTGTATCTAGCAGCCACACGTCTCTACTGAGGTATGAACCCTAAAGAAACTGATTGAGCTGTGATTTAATATCAATAAACAGATCAAAATGATGCTGAAATAACTACATAATGATGCTTATTAGTAAAAAGTCTGAATTCATGCTTTGTCAGGTCTGTTACCATGACGACAAGCAGACAGGTTTTAAAATGCTTGTTTTGTGAATGGAGTCTGGATGGATCAGTACCAGAATATAACAGCTGCTCCATCAACACTCAACATGACGTCATCTAGAGACGTTGTAGTTTCTCCCAGAGACAGTCTGTGGTTTCTGCTCTCTGTACAGAGATGATGGACTATCAGACACATACTACATTTATTTATCCTCCATCTCTGATTCAACAACGTCAGGACGTCAGTGAGGACAGGAGGACGATCTCAACGCTGAGAGGATTTCACCGCGTCGTCCGGCGCGAATTTGCGTCTATTCTCCTCTTTGCATTGACTTTGTATGTAATCGTGCTGCACGAAAAGTTTGCTTCGCTCTTGGTGTGAACGTACCGTTCCTCATTTTTTCGTGCATTTTCCTGCGAATGTCCAGCAACACGCGACGTGTCAATTTCCGCTCCAGTCTTTTCAAAATAAATCTCCTTAGTTAGGTTCAGGTAAAGATGGTGGTTTGGGTTAAAATAACTACTGAAGTGCTGTAACTGAAGTTCAGAAGTTACGTGACAATAAATCAACGTAGAGTTCTGGCCTCACACGGGGCACCAACATCGGTCTCCTGGTGACAGTCTGGTGTTCTTAGACCCACCCATCCACCCCGACCTCCTCCCTACACGCCGTTCACCGCTCTCTATACTTCCTGGTTCATGATTACGTGAATTGAGTTGATTTTGTGGGATATATACGATGTACGGTGCATTACTGTTAGTAGATATAGATACAAACATTTATGAGATCAGCCTGAACTCTGTACGGTCATGAAGTAGTTTCATAAAGAGACGGGATAAACACAGATTTTCTCCTCAAGTTTAAACATTTTAACTTGTGCAGACGCGTCTTAACCTTTACCCCCCCCCCCCCCATGTCTTTCCATGGCCTTTATATGTGATTGTGCAGCATAAATATTCATCTTGTGCTCTGTCTGAACACAACTGAGGAGCCTACAGATGTTCTAACATATAGATGTTGATGTCTTTAGTTGTGCAGGTTGTATTGGACCCATTAAGACGTTGACCTGATGATGGCGCTGGAGGAGAAGTCACCAGAGTTACTACAGTTGGTCCTGAGGGGAACATGAGTGTCGGCCATGTTGTGTTAATGGCTGCAGACTCTTCTACGGCTCTTTTTGTTCTTTTATATCTTTCATGTGAAACACTTTGAACTGCTGAAAGCTGCTGAACAGATAAACCGGCCTGACAAGATAACACATTGTGTGTTACAACAATAGGAGGATCACAGCTGATATCTATCCATCCAGCCTCTGAAACGGGCCCTAAACACTCATCTCATAATGATGTATTGGAAACAGGACCGTCCAATAACGCGGCGCCCGGCCCGTGTCTCCGTGGTGACGGCGGGACATCTGCATGTTGGCTGGTGGCGAGGGTCCGTGTCACGTCCCCCGCTCTGTGTGCTGCATATTAAAAGCTTTATGGAAGCAATTAAATGTGTGCTTAATGGCCAGGAGTTGGCAGAATGATTGTACAATTGAATTAGCAGTTATGATGGCCCACATTACAAGATGAAGTAAATGCAATTACCTCAGGCGTTTTCCCTCTCCTCCTGTCGGCTTCAGCAGCATGATGGGACTTAATTAGCTCTTGTCACATACACTTTCCTCCTGATCTAATTCTGAGACAGCTCAGAGTGGATCTGAAGCCGAGCCGGGCCCCGCCGTCGGCAGCACATCCACGTTCTCGGGGCCCTTTTACACCGTGATGCATCGACGCTGACTCATCCCCGTAATAATAATGAGAAGAAGAAGAAGAAGAGTTCAGACCGGCTCACCATCTCTCCACAGGAGACTAATGTGATTAAAGGGGCGGGTCCATCTACGGGAAACGCCCACTCAGCCGTTAGCAGGAAGCAGTGACGTAGGTTAGCACAGTAAGCTAATCAATATCCAATATATCAATCAATATATTATATATGAATAATGTGAACGCTAGCACTAGCTGAGTCAACGTTAGCTGTGATCAGTTTGGAAATAACTAATAAGTGGAGTTGTATGTAAAAACCAAGATGGAGACGGTTAAAAACCAAGATGGAGAAGGTTAAAAACCAAGATGGAGAAGGTTAAAAACCAAGATGGAGAAGGTTAAAAACCAAGATGGAGACGACCAAAAACCAAGATGGAGACGGTTAAAAACCAAGATGGAGAAGGTTAAAAACCAAGATGGAGACGGCCAAAAACCAAGATGGAGACGACCAAAAACCAAGATGGAGACGGTTAAAAACCAAGATGGAGACGGCCAAAAACCAAGATGGAGACGACCAAAAACCAAGATGGAGACGGCCAAAAACCAAGATGGAGACGGTTAAAAACCAAGATGGAGACGACCAAAAACCAAGATGGAGACGGTTAAAAACCAAGATGGAGACGGTCAAAAACCAAGATGGAGACGGCGAAAAACCAAGATGGAGACGACCAAAAACCAAGATGGAGACGTACAAAAACCAAGATGGAGACGTACAAAAACCAAGATGGAGACGGACAAAAACCAAGATGGAGACGGCCAAAAACCAAGATGGAGACGGTCAAAAACCAAGATGGAGACGGCCAAAAACCAAGATGGAGACGGTCAAAAACCAAGATGGAGACGTACAAAAACCAAGATGGAGACGGACAAAAACCAAGATGGAGACGGTCAAAAACCAAGATGGAGACGGTCAAAAACCAAGATGGAGACGGTCAAAAACCAAGATGGAGACGTACAAAAACCAAGATGGAGACGGTCAAAAACCAAGATGGAGACGGACAAAAACCAAGATGGAGACGGAAAAAATTCATAAAACCATTGATTTTCCCTCTCAGAACAGAGTAGCTGGTCTACATCGGTTAGATAGTTTGTGTTATTGTGTGATTCTCTGATCTGAACTAACGTGGCCTCCAGCAGTACGTTGATTATATTTTCCGCCCTGATTCCTCTGACTCTCCGTTTCTCTTCCAGCAGCCTCTCTGTAATAATACGAGTATCAGTGTCAGTGTTATCGGTACATGTGGTCGTCTCCGTGTTGTGTTTGGGTGCTGCAGGAGGTCGGGGGGGTCTCCCTCAGAGAGCCAGCCGATACATCACAGCAGTGTTTCTGCGTCAGCCGCCGGACAGTGATAAGTGGCTTCTGTATCAATACATGTGAGCGTGTATGAAGCTGGCGTGCACGGACTCCAGCGGAGGTTAAATGAATCATACTTGATGTTCTCTCCACCATTGATTAGCGCTGAGCTCTTAGGCATGCTCATTTACGCTGATCGAGGCTCAGCCAGTGTGAATGTGGTGTCCTTGCAGATTTAGTGGTCACTTCTCTCAACTTTGCCCATTAACCTGAGTGCAGCAGGCAGTTTGCCCCCCCTCCCCTCGGAGCGCCACGGGAACATTTATTACCCGGGGACACTCTAATGGATCCCAGTTAAGGTGTGTTAACAATTTTTCTATTGATTAATTGGAAGAGAATCATAGCCAGACTAACTTAGCCCAGAAGATTTAGTGGCTTTTAAGGTAGTAGCGATGAATATAATGCTTTAGAAAGAGCTTCTGTACATTATATATATGACACCTGCTACATTAAGCTACATTAAGCTTTAATACGTCTTCATTACTGGCACTCTGCCCAACCCCTTCAAGGTTGAAATAGAGATCCACCTTTCATTATACCACCCATCATGGCTCTATGGAGAGATATCAAATAATAATGGGATTGTTGAAACAGTTCTGCCTCAGTTGTTAATGTTAATCGATGTATTAAATATTAAAGATTTCCATAACAGGACTTTGAACTGCTGCCACGCTTCTCCCATCAGGACCGCTCACACCTCCTCCGTCATTAGGCAAAGTAGAGGATGATGACGACCCGGTGACCTTTGACCTGAGGACGCTGCTGCTGCTGAAACAAGGGGAACTCAAAGACTTCAACAAGTCCTCATGGAGACACCAGGATGCAGCAGCAGCGCTCACACCAGAGTCAGGATTCATATAGATCTGTTCCTGGATCTGTTTTATCTCCTTCACTCAGCAGAACACTGGAGAAGACATTCAGCGAGCACAGCGGTGGAGAGTAACTAAGTACATTTACTCAAGTACTGTGCTTAAGATGGTACTTTTATTAAAGATGATGTAGTATCTGACATGTTTAGTAGTATTACTGCAGTACTTCCTCTAGTATTGAGTGGTAGTTTGATCCTGATGTGTGTTCCTGGTTCTCTGATCTGATCTGAGTGTTTCCCGCTCAAACGGAGCAGCAGGAGATCCGTCTGCAGACCGCAGCTCTCCTCTGGATGAAAGAGATATTCTGGCCGCCGCACACGACGCAGCAAAAATAAACGTCTCGCAGCGAGCTAACGTCAGAGCGGCGAGCGGTGGAGGCGTGCTCGCTGCCCGGTGTGTGGAGAGAAAACAGCTTCCTCCGCAGGACGCCCCCGCCGCCCACGCATCAACACCAGACCGCCGCTTCTTTTTCCTCCTGACCGTCCAGAGTCTTACTCATGTTGACTCTGCAGAGAGGATTCTCAGGTCACAGAGGTCACGGATTCATTCTTCTATTCTTTAACTACTGTACGTTCTCCCTTTATTACACAAAGAAAACATTTAAATGAATATGTTTCTGACCTGCTCACTGACTCCAGTTAACCTCTCAGGTCATCAGGTGGAGCTTCTCCAACTGGACCTGCAATAACATCAGATACATACATTTATTCAATAATAATAACACAGTTTATTTATATACGAATGGCAATAAAATAAAGTAACTGAAAACAGTAAAAACGGCGTTCTCCCAGCATGGAGAACCGACAGGAAGCTAATCAACGTCCTGCTGGACGCCACAATAACACAAACTAACTAACTGATGGATGCAGCAGTAGAGCAGCTACTCTCCAGATCTGAGAGCTTAAATCACTGGTTTTATGAATGGAGTCTGGTGGCTCTGAAGAGAGAGAGATATAACGGCTTCAGTTCCCCGTCAGAAAGAGGTGAAAATATTCTAAATATAAAAATAGAAGTAGAAGAAATCCTAATAATAATGTGTGTTCAGACTTGTGCTAAGCTAAGCTAAGCGTCTGTAGCTTCATATTTAGCGTCCAGAGGTTTCTAAAGAGAAGGAGAGTATTTCCCTGAATGTGGAACTTGTGCTTTAGCGTGCAGCTCGTTGAGCTGGTACTGAAATGTTCTGTGTAAATAAACGTCCACAGTGGAACCAGTGAGCCGTTTGTGGTTTCTAGATATAAAAACCAGGACGGTGCAGCTGCTGACTCTGACGGCTTGAAGGAATTACTGAAGGAACAGCGTTTCGTCCATTTATTGTTTAATGCCACATTAGCAATCTGCAGTGTTTGGGAGTCTCTGCCAGCGGAGGCAGCGCCGGGCAGATGGGCCGCTCTGTAAGATAGATCCACTGCCACATAAATTCCCCGCCGCCATCAAAAGCCAAAGGAGAAACAGCACTAACAGCGTGTTATGGCGGGTCCGGAGCCGCTGCCAACAGCAACAGTTCATGCTTTTTCCCTGTTCAGACATTTGAGGGATACATTCAGATGTTACCTCTCATTAGTATTACTGAACAGCAGAAAGAAGCAGCACTCACACAACACATCATCAGACTGCAGATGTGCACAGTTTTCCTTCCTTTGTCCTCAGAATCACAACAATCAGAAAGATTTAATGGATCAGCTGCAGGACAAACGCACCAAACAGCCTTCACACTACGAGTCATTCTGTTTCTACTAACAGAGACCCAGACCAAGACCCAGACCCTGACCCTGCAGAGACCAGCAGAGACCAGCAGAGACCCAGACCCTGCAGGTTCAGATGACTAGAGCAATCGATTAAAATAGTTAATTACGATTAATCCCACATTTTTTATCTGTTCTAAATGAACCTTAAAGGAGATTTGTCAAGTATTTAATACTCTCATCAACATGGGAGTGGACAAATATGCTGCTTTATGTAAATGTATGTATATATTTATTATTGTAAATCAATGAACAACACAAAACAATGACAGATATTGTCATAAAAAAAGAAAAAAAAAAGAAGTTTGACAGTGTCAAAAAATGTATAATAAAAAATTGAAAAATGTACAAAAATTGTAAAAAGCAAAATTGAAAAATGTCCGAAAAATGTAAGTAAAAAAAAAAGAAAAAATTGAGTGATGTCGAAAACAAAATTGAAAGATGTCCGAAAAATGTAAAAAAAAAAAAAATGTAAAAAAAAAAAAAAAAAATTAAGAAATTGAATTTAATTGAATTAAAAAAAAAAAGTGAGAAAAATGTAAAAAAAAAAAAAGTCTGAATAATGTCGAAATTTTTTTAAATGTCTGAAAATGTAAAAAAAAAAAAGTCCCCAAAAAAGTCTGAGAAATGTAAAAAAAAAAAAAAGAGAAAATGTCAAGAAAGATATTGATCCAGAAACCCTCACAGGTACTGCATTTAGCATAAAACAATATGCTCAGATCATAACATGGCAAACTGCAGCCCAACAGGCAACAACAGCTGTCAGTGTGTCAGTGTGCTGACTTCACTATGACTTGCCCCAAACTGCATGTGATTATCATAAAGTGGGCATGTCTGTAAAGGGGAGACTCGTGGGTACCCATAGAACCCATTTACATTCACTGATCTGGAGGTCAGAGGTCAAGGGACCCCTTTGAAAATGGACATGACAGTTTTTCCTCGACAAAATTTAGTGTAAGTTTGAGCGTTATTTAACCTCCTTCATGACCAGCTAGTTTGACCTGGTTGGTACCGATGGATTCATCAGGTTTTCTAGTTTCTTATGATACCAGTATCTTCACTCTAGCTTTAAAACTGAGCCGCTACAACCTAAAAATCACAAGTTGTGTTAAAGAAATTAGTGGCCTTAAAATTAATTTGCGTTAACACGTTATTATCACCTTAACTCTGACATTAACGTTTCTACTTCATATCTGATTCACTTTACTTTAACTGTGAGTATTTGTATTTCCATCATGTATAATGTAATCTCTTCTCTTCTTGACATTAACAGGCTTCCATAGCTGTAGTATTAAAATGTTTGGTAACGCTTCACTAGCTGAGTGTAAATGTTGAGACTGAGATGTCCGATTCTGTAATGACCTTTTGTTTAAATGCAGCCTCCTCTTTTCAGAGCGGCGTCACCCCCCCGTCCCTGCCGGTTAACCCCGACACATTCACAACAGCTGACCAATAAAGAGGGAGCGCTGCTATCTACCCAGCATGCACGCTGCCCCGCCATCACTCTCCCTTAACGCTCTTTAATTAATCCCGATTATCGCTACAGGGGGTCATTGTCCCCGAATGAATGGCAGCATTACACGGTCAATTTACCGCTGTGTTCTTATCAATGCCAGCCTTACATAACCCCGGTTTACAAGAGCTAATTAGCTGGAAAATACATGACAAGTCAATTGTGGCGTCGCAGAGGACAGAATGAAGCGGCGGCTTCAACAAAGTCTGCTGGCCACAGATACTGTTGTTCTGCTGCCTGCTGGGCCGGCAGGCTGCAGATAATACTTTACACCGGGCGGCTGAAAACACTTTACTGATTGGTTGTTTTACAAGTGGAAAACAGGAGGATTCAGTTTCATTTAATATTAATAACACAGTAAGTTTATACTGTGTTTATAAGAAGGAGTATAGCAATGATATACTGTACATTATTAATAGTTATATTGTTTATTCTCTTTAATAAATTAATATCCAAATCAACAACTTTAAATATTAAAAAAATTAAATAATATCAGTATGCTGCTATTTGTAACTTCAAATATCTAACGGCCATGGACAGATTATGAGACAACGAGCCACACCATTAGTTTTATTATCAATTGATCTGCTGATTATGTTTCAAGATGGAGACGACCAGAAACCAAGATGAAGACGACCAGAAAAACAACAACATGGAGACGACCAGAAACCAAGATGGAGACGACCAGAAACCAAGATGGAGACGACCAGAAACCAAGATGGAGACGACCAGAAACCAAGATGAAGACGACCAGAAACCAAGATGGAGACGACCAGAAACCAAGATGAAGACGACCAAAAAAAAACAAGATGGAGACGACCAGAAACCAAGATGAAGACGACCAAAAAAAAACAAGATGGAGACGACCAGAAACCAAGATGAAGACGACCAGAAACCAAGATGGAGACGGCCAAAAACCAAGATGGAGACGACCAGAAACCAAGATGGAGACGACCAGAAACCAAGATGAAGACGACCAGAAACCAAGATGGAGACGACCAGAAACCAAGATGAAGACGACCAAAAAAAAACAAGATGGAGACGACCAGAAACCAAGATGAAGACGACCAAAAAAAAAAACAAGATGGAGACGACCAGAAACCAAGATGGAGACGACCAGAAACCAAGATGAAGACGACCAGAAACCAAGATGGAGACGACCAAAAAACCCAAGATGGAGACGAACAGAAACCGAGATGGAGACCAGAAACCAAGATGGAGACGACCAGAAACCAAGACGGAGACGACCAAAAAAACCAAGATGAAGACGACCAGAAACCAAGATGGAGACGACCAGAAACCAAGACGGAGACGACCAAAAAAACCAAGATGAAGACGACCAGAAACCAAGATGGAGACGACCAGAAACCAAGATGGAGACGACCAAAAAAACCAAGTTGGAGACGACCAAAGAAACCAAGATGGAGACGACCAAAAAAACCAAGTTGGAGACGACCAAAGAAACCAAGATGGAGACGACCAAAAACAACAACATGGAGACGACCAGAAACCGAGATGGAGACGGCCAAGAACTACGATTCTTCCTTCTCCCTCCACACGGACTCAAATGAAGCAAATATATCGATTCTGGCTTTAAAATAAATAAATGGTGATACCCAGCTGAATGGATTAATCCCCCCCCCCCTGCTATGAAGTGGTTGTGGAGTTCAGCTCGGTGTAATTAGGAGGACTGGTTGCTGCTGCTTGTTTATTCCCCGGGCTTCATGTGGTCTCCATCTACCTGCTCTGCTGCTCAGGTTCTCACCTTCCCTTGTTCACAGTATTTAGTGGTTGTGCAGCGTGTCTCTGTCTGTCAGCTGCTGTCTCTGCTGCTCTGTGATCTGAGCAGCGCTGCATGATTACTGCTGGCTGCTGCTTTCTCTCTCTAACCAGAGCCAGCTGCCCGTTCGGCTGCTGACAACCGGCCGACAGCACCGCGGCCGGCCTCCGGGGAGCGCCGAGCTCTCCTCGCCGGTGACTTGTCTCTGGTGATTGTGGGCCGGTCGCTGTGACAGGTAATGGGGCCGTGGGGGGGGCCCGCTCTCTCCTCCACACTGTCTATACAGGCTGGCGGCTTAATTCACTGACCATTAGCCGGGAGATTTGTTATTGCTCACTTCTAGAGGCACTGACAGAAGGCATTTCAACTGCTGGACGCCTCCTCCGCCGGGAATCCCAATGAAGGATTCCTGCTGCTCTCTTCCTGCTGCTCTCTTCCCCAATCCTTCC